>CM038797.1:60080305-60290778 GCA_021764765.1 Vicia sativa | reverse complement strand
ATGATGGAGCTTCCCGGGTTCGATTAAGTAGTGAGCTATCAAGACGGTGGGAAAATCATTAGGTTTTGAGCTAATCGGCATCATGGTGTGATACTTCCTCTTGATGGCAAACAACGCCCCTCGGTCTCTCGGGACTTCATGGCTAGGTTCGATGAGGAGACTATCAAGGTCTCACATCCTAATCGGGGAGATATTTGTGGGCTGCGTTCCGGCGTAGCCTTAAAGTAGGCGGTTCAATGAATCTCAGCCCAGACATGAGCATGGACGAGATCATTACCGGTGAGTGCTACGTGAAGGGAGAAGAAAGTAACATGGAGGCGAGCTCGAGATTCTAAAAAGGCGGGGAGGCGGTGTCAGACGAAAGAGTCGGGACAGGGATGCGCTGTGCCGTGGTGAACTCGGGACAAACGACCTCAAGCGTCCGGATGGCTTTTGGCTCGAGGAGGCGTTTACACCCTCGACACGGAAGGAAGATATCCTCGGGGTCGGTCATTTGAAGAGTACTCACCACCTTACGGCGATAAGTGGATGTAACTCGGTTCTAGGAGTGATCGGTGCGTGGTGTGAGTTTCATCGTGCGAAGGGGCATACCACGAGTCCTGCATTGGTTGAGGAGGAGATTGAGAAGTTAATTCAAAGAGGAAAACTATCAACATATGTGAAGGAGGATCCGGCGGACCAGCAGCGGGGATTCATCCCCACACAGCCGAGACCCGGAGTTCGGTCCAAGAAAAGGGTAAGCGATGAAGAGGTGAAAAGCGAGGTCAACTCGGCATACTCTAAACACCATCTCTCGGGGCTTTGCGAGAGTGGCTCCACTAGTTGACCGAGAAAAGATATGCGGGGTTTGGGCACTAAATATTGGAACCTCGAGGTTTGATCGGGGTGGTAACCTTCTGCAGGAGGATGCCAAAGTTGCCACGCCAAGCGATCCTATGGTGATGAGGTGCGGTCCGGGATTGGGCGTGAAAGCGTGTGTTGTCGATCCGGGAGTTCATGGTCCTATTGGGAGCTTTTAAGGGTATGGGTTTCGAGCCAAATGAGTTGTTGCCTTTCGGTGGGACTCGGTAGGGTTCTCCGTGAGCAAGTCGGTTCAGGATACCTCCCGTACAAACTACTTTCGGAGAAGGAGAAAATGCCAAAGCCGTTCGGGTTAGGTATTTGGTGGTTAATCGTCGTCACCTACAACATTATCATCGAGGCGACCTTCGTTCAATGCACTTGAGCGGTATTGTCAACATTGTTCTTGACTATAGTATCCCCCAGCAGCAGGCGTGTCGGGGTTATCAAGTGGAGACGAGGGGTTGGCTCGGAAGTGTTATAAGGCAGTCGAAGGCTAAGAAGAGGTGGTCCATCGGAGCTTCTCCCAAACATGAGGTCGGCATGGTTGATATTGATCCGAGAGAAAGGACGGGGGCGGACTTACTCCTCGGGAGGAGGTCAAGGCGTTCGATCGGCCGTTGCCCTACAAATTACCCACCTAGGAGCAGAGTTGACAATGGAGGAAGAGACTGAGAGATAGTCAGGGTATTAAGGCAAAATCTAGATCTCTTTGCAAGGCCGTCGGATATGCCGGGCATAGACCCGAGATCATGTGTCATCATTTGTCAATTGATCACAGGTCAGCGGTGTCCAAAGCGGAAGATGGGGGAAGAAGGGGCAAGGCGTCCGGAGGAAGTGGGAAAGTTGTTGAAGGCGGTTTCGTGAAGGAGTACAATATCCAACTTGGGCACAGCGTTGTTATGGTAAAGAAGAAGAATGGAAAGTGGAGAATGTGTAGAACTTCACCGACCTAAACAAAGCATGCAGGATCGTATCCTCTCCTCACATTGATCGGTTGATCGGCGGTTCTTAGGGTTTGCCTCCTAAGTTTTTGGATGCCTACTCGTGGTAATCGAATCCGGATGAACCCGGTGATCGTCAAAAAGCCTTCATAATGAAGGCGAAAAGAATTTCTATTACAGAGTTATGCCGTTCGGTTTGAAGAACGCCGGTGCGACCTACCAAAGACGATGGATATGGTGTTTGCCCCTCAGTTGGTCGAATATTGAGGTGTATGTAGAGCGACATGGTGATAAAAACCACGTCGGGAAGACCATGTGATGACATTAGGGAGACTTTCGCGGTGCGGAAATTCAACATGCGCTTGAACGGGACAAGTGTACATTCGAGTTCGCCAAGTTCACAGGTTTCATGCTCACAAATCGTATCGAAGCCAATCGAGATAAGTGCGGCGATCATTGACATGCGGAGTCCGACCTCGATGCGAGAGTGCGGAATCGTTGGCGTTTGGCGCGTTATCTCGTTTCTTATCTTGTCTTTGGGATAAATCCATTCATTTCTTCTCGGCAATTAAGAAGGCTCGGTTTGAATGGACGGAAGCATGTGAAGAAGCATTCAATGGGGTAAAAGCAATTCTCATCGGCCCGTGTGCTAGTCGGACCAAAGAAGGTTCTCGATTAACACTTTACAGGGCGGTATGCGAAGGGCAATTAGTTTTGTGGTACAAGACTCGGATGAAGGAGGCGTCCGGTATACTTTGTGAGTAAGGTGTTAAAGGAGCAGAGACCAGATACCAGAAGATAGAAAAGCTGGCCCTGGCACTTGTGACCACTGCGCGAAAACTCAGACATTACTTCCTCGGACATCCCGTCCAGGTGAAGACTAATTTTCCTTTGAAGGGTGTTTAAAGCCGACGGCCGGAAGGATGGTGTCCCGGGCCGTGGAACTATCAGTATGAGATCGCTTTTAGTCCGCATCAAAGATCAAATCCCAATCTCTAGCTGACTTCATGGTGGAACTTGCCTATTCGCCTAGAGAAGACTCTATTCAGAGGTGGATCCTGTCTGTTGATGGCTCCTCTAATCTCAAAGGTAGTGGCGCAGGATAGTTCGGAGGTCCGGAGAGATGGTGCTTGAATACTCTTTGCGCTTTTGGATTTTCCGGTAACAACCGTAGAGTATGAAGCTTTGCTGGCGGTCCGAGGTTAGCTTTGAAGTAGGAGGACGCACTTGTTAGTATGCGTGCGATTCACAATTGGTGGCCGGACAAGTGGACGGGTCGTTTGGTAAGGACCCTATTTTGGAGAAATATTTAGCAGTCGTTTCATTGAGTCGGCGGTTTAAAGTTTTTGAAATATGTCATGTGGCCGGGAAGAATACTGAGCGATGTACTATCACGTTTGGCTAGTTCTAAGGACTCCGGGATGAACAAATCGGTCATCCGTGAGATACTTCCAGTGCCCAGTGTTGAAAAAGGAGAATCCCTGGCCATTCGTGAGGGAGACGGCGGGTGGATGAGCCCGATCGTCCGTTATTTACAACAAGAGATATTACCTGGAGATAGAGAGAAGGCCAAACGCATCAAGAAGGTTTCATCCCGGTTTGTAATGGAGTCCGGGAAACTATACCGGTTGGGACGTGCAGCTCCCATGTTACGCTGCGTGTCAGAGGAGGATATGTCAACAGTGATGAATGAGGTTCATGAGGGGACTTGTGGAAATCATGGAGGAGGAAGGGCTTTGGCTGGTCGGATCTTAAGGGTCGGGTATTACTGGTCTACATTAACAAAGGACTGCCGGGAATATGTGGCACAATGCTCAAAATGCCAAGCGTTCGCTCCAGCCATTCACACACCATCCGAGCTCTTGCACACGCCTCGGTACCATGGCCTTTTATCGGTGGGCGACATCCCGGGCTGCTCCGGGCTCCGGACAGTTGAAGTTCCCGATCGTGGTGTGGATTATTTTACTAAATGGGTGGAAGCGAGTCGTGTCCCGAATCTCGCGAGCCGGGTCCGGCGTTTTATTGAGAAGTATCATCTCCGATTTGGACTACCTCGTGTCATTGTTTGGGATAATGGGGCACAATTTGCAAGTACTTGTGAGTGGAGTTCGCAAGGGCTCGAATTCAAAACAAATTCATATCCGTAGAGCATCCGCGGTAAATGGGCAGCCGAGTCGGCCAACAAGGTCATACTTAATGCAATGAAAAGAAGGTGGATTCGCCAAAGGTTTATGGACACAATGCCTACATAAGTTTTATGGGCATACCATACCACGACCATTCCACAACGCAAGAGACTCCTTTCGGGATGGTTTTGGTCTGATGCTATGATTCCGGTGGAAGTAGTTTTACCCTCTTGGCGTCGGGAAAATTTTGAAGACGAGGCCAATAAACAAGCTCGAATGAAGAGGCGGATTTCTTGACGAGATAAGAGACTCGGCCCATGTCGTGGAAGTAGCGACCAAGCAGAGGATGACTAGACGTTTCAACTCGAGAGTAAGCGTTGAGGGTTCAAGGTTGGAGATTTGGTACTTAAGAAAATAACCGATCCTACCAAGAAGGGTAAGCTAGATCCCAACCGGAGGGACCATTCAGTGGTCTCAAGAATTACAAAACAGAGCCTACAAGTTGGAGACTTTGACGGATCAATTACCAAGGACTTGGAATGTTGCAAGTCTTAAGTTTTATTTTAGTTAAATATACTTATGTAAAAATAATTGGTGCACTCTTTTCCTAGGCAAGGGCCGTGGTTTTAATGAGGCATCTATCTAATGAAATTATATTAAAGATCTCGATCGACAAATGGCGACGCATCGCTAAGCTCGGTCTATGATCGTCTTTCATCCAAAGGCTCTGCTCCCATGAGGAATACCCTTGGTCAACCTCGCTTGAGGCTCAACCCTATGGCGACGCGGTCGCTAAGCTCGGTCTATGATCGCCTTTCACCACGGAAGGCTCATTCCCGAGGAATACTCCTTGGTCAACCTCGCTTGAGGCTCAACCCTATGGCGACGTCTTTGCTAAGCTCGGTCTATGATCGCCTTCGATCACGGAAGGCTCGCTCCCATGAGGAATACTCCTGGTCAACCTCGCTTGAGGCTCGAACCCTATGGCGACGCATCGCTAAGTTCTGGTCTATGATCGCCTTCACCACGGAAGGCTCTGCTCCCATGAGGAATACTCCTTGGTCAACCTCGCTTGAGGCTCAACCCATGGCGACGCGTCTGCTAAGCTCGGTCTATGATCGCCTTCGATCACGGAAAGGCTCATTCCCATGAGGAATACTCCTTGGTCAACCTCGCTGAGGCTCGAACCCTATGGCGGCGTCTTTCGCTAAGCTCGGTCTATGATCGTCTTTCGGTCGGAAGGCTCTGTCCCTGAGAATACCCTTGGTCGACCTCGCCGAGGCTCAACCCTATGGCGACGTGTCGCTAAGCTCGGTCTATGATCGCCTTCAAATACGGAAGGTTATTCCTACGCGGAGTACTCCTCGGAACGACCTTCAAAAATGAATAAAAAAGAAATGTAATCGAGTTGCATCGGGCGTTCCTTCAACACTCTCTCCAGTCTCGGTAAACCGATGTTACCTGGAGGTGTATGTTGGGGTTGTGAATAATTGTTATGTGATTTTCTCTAAAACCATTAGGATTGCTCGTCGCATCCAATGGCTCGGGGGCTCATAAGTACTACATAAAAGTTCACAATTGTGCACGAAATGAACAAAAGGCAAAAACTCGGAAATTAATAGCAAAAATTCGGAAAGCAATTAAAAATAGCCCAGCAGGGCAAATATTCAAAGTTCAAAATGCATCCGCCAAAAGGGATGACTAACTATGGAAATTCTAAAAAACAAAGAAATCAAGGATTGGGGTTGGCAGAGTTGGCATCCACCTTAGCGTTTTCTTCGCTAATGGTGGTCTCGCTATCATCTTCATCAACCTCCACCGACTTCCCATCAACAATAGTCTTGAAAAGTCAACCGAGATGTCTATGTCGGGTAAAGGCAATGACTTGAGCTTTAGCCGGTCAAAAGCTATGTCCCGCATCTAACATACCCATACGGGAGTTCTTCAATGCTTCTGCAACTCGGAGCATGATTTTTCAGAATCCTGGAACTTGGTGGACATTTGGGCGAGCTCATCTTCCAAAGTCTTTATCCGTTTGCTTGCCTCCGAATTCTTCTCTTCAAGACTTGTAATGTTGCCGCCCGGAGAGTTTGTTCTGAATACATCATTAGGCGTTGAGAAGGAATTGCTCGTTGTCGCTTAACCTCTTGACTTGACCTCTAACTCGGTTTTCTTTTTCTCCACATGATCACCGATTCAAACAGACTTGGTGGCACACCTCATAAGGTATGAGCTCAGCTGATTGGTGATCTGTTGTGAACCCAGAGGGGTCAACTTGTTCACGTCGGTTGTGGCGTTGAGATGGTCATAAAAACTTAAGGCCGTCAAGTCGGCGGCCCAACCGATTCTCGGAAGAAGCTCGACGTAGCTATCACCAACTTCCTTCAAGAATTGAGATGGCCCTGCCGAGTTGGTTTCGTTCCCATAACGGTCTTCAACTTTTGGGGATAGACTCGGGGTGGTTCAGTTCATTTGGGCCTTGAGGAGAAATGGCGTTGTTTGCGCGGGATCACGGTCGTGGCGTTCTTTTCTTCTTGGGACTTCCACCGGCCAAATTGGACTTGGTCTCGGAGGGACCGCCTTTGCCCATTCGGGCAGCAGCTTGACCATTAGCTTCCTCTGTTCCTACGGATATATCACCATCTTATCATGGAAAATAAAATGAAGAAAAGAAGTTAAACATACAAATAAAGTATAGAATAGTAAAGATAGTCGAGAAGTTCTTACCTAGGAAGTCAGGGACTTCCTTGGGAGACAGGGCAAGTAAATCCTTGACCCGAATCGGTCTGAAGAGTCCAGAATTTCTAAAGAGAGGATCTCGGTATCACTTAAGCTGTCGTAATCAAAACCGGAGATAGGGAGTGGATCACAAGTCCAGTACAAAGGGAACTTGTGATGCCCGTCAGAGCCATAAATAACATAGGGGCACCGAGACCCACATCTCACTCGGATAAAGCGCTCTTTGTAGCCCTTAAAATTGGAGGTATAGGCTTGGAGGAAACTTCTTTTCGGGATGCCACTGATGGCAACCCAGTTTCCGGGCTCAGTGCTTTTTATTTCGAAAAAAGAGAAGAACAAACCAATGGTGGGGGTTATAGACAGGGCTCGGCAAATTACTTCGAAGGCCCGGATGAAACCCTCATTGGGACGAGTTGGAGGGAGCTAGGTTGATGGTACGGAGGATATCATTTGAGTCGGAGAGTGGGAATTGAATGCCAAATTCTCATCCTCAGTATAAAGTAAAACCACCCGCTTCAACTCCACGGGCGGATCATCATGCACCTCTCCATTCACGAGATTCTAAAATCACATCATCTTCGCCTCCGCTGACGAGACACTCAGAGGGAGCGGTGCAGCGATTTCTTCATCTTGTATCGGCTTAGCTTAAGCCAACGACTTCTCCTTTGATCGACGGTTGGTTTCCATTATTAGCTCCACCGAACCTCAAGAGTCGTGGTCGAATCACTTTCGAGTAAAAACTTCAGTACAAACCCTGTCCACAACTCTCTTTAGGTCAATCGTCCTTTTGACATTCCTCACCTCACGCATGCATTCCTCGAACAGGGTTTTTCGCTCTTCATCTCCTAAATGGATTTTGCGACCGAAGTCATCGCATTCCCTAATAATGACCATGTTTAGGATTGAAACAAAAATAGTATAAAGAAAAGAGGGTACCTGAGTTGATGATTGACTGATTGGTGTGAGGGTTTTTGAAGCGTCTGACGGCAAGGATTGAAGTGGGTTTGAGAATATGTAGAGGAGGAATTCGTGGAAGGCAAATAAATGAAATATAATGAGTTGGAGGGAAAAGAGGCATAAAATCAGGTTTTTCCACTTATAGAGCAATCAGGCGAAAGCCCAAGTGACCGTTGGGCTGGTGTCACGTGGGGCACGTGCTGCGTTTCTAAGAAAAATAAAAAATATAACACATCTCGCTAAGGGATTAAGGGTTCAAACTGTTTGGTCGACACGGATTCAAGAGGCTTAAAACCGAGCGACCAAGGGGGCTTATGATCATACACAAAATCCTCAGCCGAGATGGATGCCTGGATGCAAGGATCCGGGATAGGTCTCGACCATCAGAGAGGAGATCTAAGTCTGACTTGGATCTCGGGGAGAGACACGAGGACGGTTTCGGCCCGAAGTGTAGCTCGGCAGTTACTCCAGTAGGAACGGTTGAATAGACGTTATGAAGATGAAGAGTTCCTAGAATCTTTATGAGACGTTACTAGTGAATGATTACAAGTTGTAACAGCTAACTCCTTGCCTTCAAAGCCATGGTTAATGAGCTGAGGCAGTTACGGAAGGAAAGAGATAGCTTTAAGGAAGGAATGATATAAATAGGGCTCCCGCCGGCGGGATAAGCAAGACACTTACAAGCTTGGAACTTGAGTTACGATACTTAAGCTTCCAAATCCCTAAAATCATTCTAATAAGGTTTTTCCTGCAAGAACAGTATAAATTAAGAAACTCAAAAATTCCTTAGTTAGCCTCTCATAGGTGGGTGCTTTTTGACCGAAAATATTATGCATACTTAGATGGTCCAACATAGAAAACACACTATGATAAATATCTAAAGCATAGAGACAATCTTCTTTGACATATCTGGTGGAGAGGATTTCGCGAGTTTGCAATTTCTCCAGCAGTGTCCTTTGCTTGTCTCCAGCCCTCCCTTCACGAAGTAGTACGCCATCAAACCCCATTGTTGCTTTGAAGGTAAAGAAGGTGAAAATGGGTTTTTATAGAGTGGTGGTGGAAGTGAATTTTTAATGGATGATTTTGAAAATGGAAGTTGGAATGGTTAATTGGACGGTGGGTGAATGGTAAAATTATGAGCTTTGGTGGGTTTTAATGGGGGTTTGGAATGGAAAAAATGGAGTTTTGGAGGTTGAAGGAGGAAAAATGGGGTTTTTTTGGGTTGCTCTCCGGAAATACTCTAACCGTCATGGCGGGCGCCATGCTGTACTGGGCCATCAGACAACTTTATCATTTAGGCCTTCTTTGTGTTGTGTTTTCTTCAGAGGGGGTGTATCCATAGTATTTTTCTTGTGTTTGCAACATGGCTAGGCATGACTTTTGTTAAAAAATAAAATAAGAAAAAATCGAAATCAAATCAAATCAAATAAACATAAAACAATCAGAAAATAAATAAAGTCACACACACACACATATATATATATATATATATATATATATATATATATATATATATATATATAAACAAGCATACTGGCAGTATAAATAGTAATCACAAAAAATGGGAAATATGCGGAAATATATAAAATATGCATGTAGAATAAAAACAAAGCAGGTAAAGGTGCAGCTACGATCTGTCCAACCAGGTAGGGTCATCAGGGTGCTGGAGTGTCCTCAATGCGTGGTGGTCCTCGAATCTCGGCCAATTGACGATGTAGATCTTTGGTCTCCTCATAAAGGCAGTAAATCCCTATTGCGTGAGTGGCATCAGACACCTCCATCTGCAAAGTAAGATTTGTAACCTCCTGGCAGAGCTCTGCCATCTGTCTATGTAGCTCTAAGATCTCGCGGCGCATCTGAGCAAGTCCTGGGTGAACCTCTGATCTCTGCAAACTGAAATTATTAGATAAAATAGTGGTTCTCTCATATGGATGATACTCAGGTGTTGGTGGATATCTAGGATCTTCAATAGTCTCTCCCTGTCCCTCCAAAACATAGATCCAATTTGCTGGGTTATAGACACAGGTCATATGTGGATCAGAAAGGGTAAAGTAATGTATGGTTTCACCATCAATCTGGAGCCTAAACTGGTGTGGGTTAAAGGAATATCTTCTCATAACTCCACGGTCCAAGAAGAATTCAATTTCCATTAAAGCATGCCCACGGTAAGAGGTTACGTGATGCAACTTGCTATCGAGGCCAAAAGTTGATGCTATCTGAGTTACTATTCCACCTACATGAATATTTCCTTCAGAAGAGGTGGAAGTGAGATGAAGGTTTCACAGCATAAAGTTTCCACAAGCTATTGGGCGCGACTGAGTGGTACAAAATCGAAATAGTATCTCTTTAGCACTAACATGGGAATCAACGTCTTTGTTTCCAAAGAAGGTGTGGGCAAGGATCATCTCGAAGTATCGGAATGCTGGATTGTGAATTTTGTGGGACAGTTATGCGGAAAAATCAGGATCTCCTCCTCCGGTGATGTTACTCCAGAATCTGTCAATCTCCCTACTCATACAGTAACCTAAATGGAGCTCAGTTATGGCGTCAAGGGTGGTTTAAAAACCTAGCAGGTCACTGAACTCCTTATGGCTGAAGGCATAGTCTTGTCCAAATATTCTGAAGCTAATGTGGCTGCTGTGAGTACATGTGCCGACATAAGGCTCATATTTGAAGGAACTAAGAAATTCCAAGGTAAGGTTCTTGTACGTCACATTCATTGCATCAACAAATTCTCCCCACTAAAGCTAGTTGCAAAGATACCTCACACTGGGCTCAATACCGAGAGCCTCCATGCAGTTGAGATCAAGATATCTTGGGGTAGCATCAGGCGTGCAGACAGAATCTCATAGCATCTCTTCTGAGCATCGTCTCGAAAAACAATGTGCATATCGTCAAAGCTCTCCATCCGGAAAAACTTGGTTAGATGACAATGTTGTAACCTGAAAGTAAAAAAATTAATGGAAAATTAAGTTAGAATAAACTAAAATACAGATAAGTAAAATAAAAAAGAAAAAGGAAAGAAAAACCATGGGGTGCCTCCATGCAGCGCTTGTTTAACGTCGTTAGCTTGATGACTAAATATTCGGTTTCCATGGCCACTTATCACGCCATCTTTCATATCCCTCACCTTTTCTTTTCTTCATTCTGTAGGGTGGTTCAGACTTATTAACTTGTAGTGGTGGTTTTGGATCTATCCCGCGTATCATCTTCTCGGATTTGGATTTAGTTCTTTCATCCACCATCTCAGAGGTTAACATTCCCCTCTTAACATTAATGACCTCCTTAGTTTCATGGTCATCTAATTTTCTATTTTTGTGTCGGTCTCTTGATAAAGATGCATTGGCTTGGATATTTTCCAATATCTCCACATACCTTTTAGATTTGGAGTTTACCCTAGCTTTCACAAATATTTTAGGGAAAGAGATAGGTGGATCGTGGGGAGGAGTAACAACATAAGGAGTTTCCTTCTCAACTTCTTTGACAACCTCCCTTTCAGGTGGTGTCGATGGATTTTTCTTAATCTCTTCTCTTTTCTCATCATAATTTTCCTCAACTTCATTATCACTATCCTTAGGGTTTTCGGGTTGTCTTTCACTACTGGTTGTTACAACATCCACATGCTCCTCAGGGTAAGGTCCTAGAGGTTTTTGTTCAAGCAGGGAGATTTGAGCCTCCAAGGCCATGTTGTGAGTCGCTAGGGACTCGACCATAGTGTTCAACTGCCTAAGGGTTTCATTAATATGGAGATTTTGTTTTCTAAAATCTTCATTTTGGACAGTTTGTGTCGCTACAAAATGCTTCATCATAGGTTCTAACCTAGAGAGAGTTTGCGCCTCAATGAAATTCTCCATTATAATTTCGAGGTTGGATTTATGAGCATCTTGTGGTTCCTTAAAATACTGGGAGTGATAATTGCATATGAAATTTTGGTGATACAAAGTAGTAGAGATAAGAGTGCCTTAGTCTATACGGTGTAACAACAGGGTACGGAATTTGGCGAAATTGGTCCCTAGCAACGGCGCCAAAAACTTGATGCATTGTTTCACAAGTGTATGAATCGCGTAAGAGTAATATATAATCTTGTCGAACCACAGAGACCAAGTGTCAATCTATCCTAGTCTATTATCACGATGTTTATCTAAGGAAGATCAATATTCATGTTTGTTTGGGAGTGTGTAGTGAAAGTAAATGATTAAAAAGAAGTACAAATAAAAAGATAGGCTTGAATGTAATTCGCAATGATAAGACCATTCCTAACTACTTCTGGATGACATACTTACAGGGCAATATTTTCTACTTTGAAAAGAGTCAATTTGAAGGGAACTGTCTCTTTCGCGTAATCAGAACCGAGTTTAATCTTTAATCAATCCCTTTTATTGTCAGTTATAAAAAGGCGTGTATTGCGTTAAAGTAGTAAACCTATTTTTAAGAAATGTGACTTCTTGACTCAGTTGAAAAATGTTATTAACTTAGAAAATTTAACTATAGAGGTTCATGGCTTTCGCTTGAGAACCAGATTTTAAACTCACAAGCGCATCTGAAAATAGTTTTAAAATCAATTTTCTAAAGAGTAAAAATCCTCAATCAACCGAACAAAGTGCTTTCGCTCTTCTTTGATCGGTTGAAAGTAACCAAGTTTATCTTCAAGGTTGGACGGATTTCGATCTTACCCAACCAAAATTTAAGTTCATAAAACTTTTATTAAAATTAAAAAAAATGTCTATTCGATCTGATGTGGAATATTATCCTGACATCGATCTTTACATTCTTTCCCTATGAAATTTGCCAGACATGGTAAATAAATTAAACATGATAAATTTAGACATGTTAAAAACTTTTAAAGAAAATAAAGCGTTGCAGAAACTAGACAAGTAGATAAAGACAAGGAAATAAATAAAGTAAGACAAGTGCAATAAAATAAAGTAAAAGTAAAAGCGAGTGGAATTAAAGTAAATAAAGTAAATGCGGAATAAATAGAAACCTGCTCCAAATGGAGACTTTAATTCTGAAACAACTGGAAGTAAAAGCAGAAATGTAAATGGCGGCAGGATTAATTTCAATCAAAGTACTCCAAACTTCATTACAGACTCGATCACTCGTGCAATAACCCTTCGATATGAGGAGTTTATCGCTTTACAAGACTAACAGTATATGGCTTAAGTTTGTAACTAAACTTGGTTAAAAATAAACTAAACTGGAAACTCCTATTTATAGAAAAACAGAAACCGAAGCAATTACGAGAATGCCCCTCAACTCCCTTTTGGGCGGGAAAACCAAAGCAAGCATGGAGTCCGCCACATAAACAAAGTGGAAAGAACGTGGCCAGATGGCATTTGAGGGAGGTTGAGTCCTTGACACGTCACGGCGTCCTCTGTGGCGACCGCCATGCTGACTGCCACGTGTACAAATGGCTTGAAAACTTGCTTTCTTGGCCGATTTGCTCTGTTTTGCGTAGGAAGGCTCCAAAATAGCTAGGTATCTGAATAGGAAGGAAAATGCAACCATAAAATTGTAAAAGATAATAAAAACTATAGTTAATCATGTGTAATCCGAGTCAAAACCGCAGTGTGTTTCAGTGTTATCATTGTTCATTCAATTACTCGTTTTGTCAAGATCCTTAGATATTCCTTAGTTATCCCCAATATTGTTGAGATATTCTGATATTTCTCAGTCGTTACTGCCGTGTTAAGACTCTCTGATGTTTTCTTAATTGATTACAACTTCTCAATCATCCTTTTCCTGGCTCCGCAGTCAGGAATTTTTGTCTCACCTCATATCATTGCATTTTGTATTCAAATTTAACTTTTGTTTCATGCCCATTGCTTCACATGGAAAATTTTGGGTCTTTGGTATTTAAACTATCTTTCACCCTGACAATTCAAAGAGTGTTTCTACGAACTCTCTAGTTAAAGATGTTTAATTAGGGGCTATTGTCATACCCCAAAATTTGCCCTCCTAACTTCGAGTTTATGTGGTTTAGGCTTCGCATTCAGCTGCATACGCTTCCATTAGGCCATTGACATTAAACAGTCATCTAGTCACCGCATTTGCATTGCTAGTTGCGTTTAGGTTGACCAAAAGTCAATTTAGACCAAAATTTGAATCGTTTTGTAGTTGTAAAATACCCGTTATTTCAATTCATGCATTTTTATCTCTCTACTTGTTTCTGGCATCATGTTAAGTTGTTTATGTGTTGATAATATTGATATTTTGGTTTTATAGACAAAACGTTAAAAGTGATTCGACATTATGTGGAAAATTAGTGGGAAAATATTTCAAGATTTTGCCTTTAAATGATTGTTTTACGAATCTACGTTTTGCGTAGATCATGACATGGTGTTGCTCTAATTTTTCAGTATATTTCGAAGTCTTGTTTTTAATCGTAAACATTTTGCAGTCGGATATTCTTTATTATCATTTTATTTCTATTTTGACCATTTTGATAATATTTCATTAATTTTTGAGACTCGTAGTTTATTTTAATGTGTTCATTTTATTTTTTCGGATAATTTAGTGTCCGTATTTTTATCATTTTTGATAATTTTAGATATCCCATTTTTGATAATTTTATTCCAAAATATAAAAATAAAAATACCGTTAGGTAGTTTATAATTATTCTTATTGGGGTTTGTGGTTCATTTGGGCATTAGGGTCATTTTGGATTATAAAAATTGCTATAACTATTACTGTTCACGAAAGAGGGCAAGGAGTAGAGGAGGCGGATCAAAGAGGCCATTTCCTCTTCATCTCTAAACTCTCATAACCATTATCTCACACAAACCCATCAAACTCCCTCCGTCACTCACTATAACCATCATCAAACACATCTCATCTCCCTCGATATCTCAACTCTCCGGACCTCGCAACCCTTCCTTTCCTCTTCACATTGCCCAAACCATAATCCTCTGACCTTCAACATCCGATAACATCCATCACCGCCAATAACCGCACCACCATCCTTACTACCTCCGCCACCACCCTTTTCATTTTCTTCCCACCGCCTTGCCTTTACCAACTCGATAACCCCATCATCTTCGCTCTCGTTTCTATCCAACCCTCCACCATGACCTTCCACTCGCCGCTGTAACTTCAACTCGTTCCGTCCGCCGAAACCTCCCACACCTCTTCTACCTCACCTTCTACCTTCTCCCGTTCATCAACCGCAACCTACACAACCTCACAGAACCTTTACTTCCTATCATTCCATCCACTCTGCAACGTCCAACCTCAACCCTTCAAAATCCTTCTTCACCCAACTGTTTCACGAGCCACAGAAAAACTCGTCGGTCCTTCAACACTATCCTCTGCTATTTCCGGAAACCTGCTACGTAACAACCCTCTCTCCAACGCAACTCTTCATGTCTTTCTTTCTTTCCGCCCAGCAGCATCAACAATAACTCTTCTTTACCATCGATGTCACAACACTCAACTTGCTCAACCTACAACGTTCCGATACGTTCTCACAAATTCGGCTATCTGGTAATTTCAATTTTGTTCCGTCTTTTCAACTGTTATGCTGAATTATGATCCGTGAAAATACTTTTTTTATTAGAATGATTCAATCACACGTTATCTATTAGTGCATCTATATACTTTTTTTATATATGTTATTATAGTTATGTTACTATTTCGTTTTAACATTTAGTAATGTATTTTGATTTTATATAGAAAATTCTTAATATTTTTATTCTTATATTTAGTAATGTAAGTATATAATTACATAATATTTTTGATTTTACGGTGTATTCAATTTATTTGTAAATAAATTCAAGATATATGATAATTGTCGTCATTGTGTTACGATTTCGAACTTTAAATTTGATTTGACTTTCAAACGTGTATGAACACAAATTTGTTGTTTGTCTTCCTAGAATTGATTTCTACGTGAATTTATTCTAAATATACTTAATAAAATGCAATGTTCAACGATTGACACTTGAGCTTTATAAGTTTCTCTGCATTGTTGACTTTGTTTGTATAAACAATAATTCTTCTTTACCCTCGGTGTCACAACACTCAACTTGCTCAACCTACAACGTTCCGATATGTTTTGACAAATTCGGTTATCCGGTAATTTCAATTTCGTTCAGTCTTTTCAAATGTTATGCTGAATTACGACCCGTGAAAATTCTATTTCGCTATGTTTGTATTATTTGAGTCAGAATATTATGGAGTTTGAAATTTGTGTTTGAAATCCTGGAAATGTTACCTTCTGTGGTCTTATTCGTAAAGTTGTTTAGCTTAGCATAATATTTTTAGTTTGTTTGCAACAGAACATAATGATAGCAATGCATTGATACCATGCTTGTGTGATCAAATCTGGACGCTAAAGATTTCCTGTTTTATCCTTGTTTAAATATGTTGAAGCTTTGTTGATGTTTTTGCTTGAAATATTGCTTGTTGAAAGTTAATGAAATTGATAATGACATTTGTTTTGGAGCTTAATTGAATTGAGGTTGTTATTGTTTGTTTAAGTCGATAAGTTGCTGAGTAGTTTGAATTTAGGAACTGAAATTTTGGCGCTCGATTTTAAGTAGGAATGAATGATTATTTTAGGGAAATGCTAACATGTAGGGCACATGTTAAGAACCCTACAAATAGAAAGTTTATCTTGAAAAAAATAAATATAAATTTAATTAAATTTTTTTAATAAATGTTGTGCACAATTTCCTAGAAGAACATTTTTATATTTAGATCTTAACTTATGATCTTAGGTCACATGTTAACATTATCTTTTGTTTTAAATTGAACTTTGAAGTTTCGAACTTTAAGTGTGTAATTGTTGCAATGGCTTTTGGTTCTAGTTAGACAATATCACGAATGACATTGTGATAAGTGTTTAACGATGGTTTTCATTTGTTTGAGTTTGAAATTAAATGTTAAGGTTTTGTTTACGACATCGATGTATCTCGGTGAGAATTTGTTTGTCTTTTAGTTGAACTTGATGGTGTGATAAAAGGACATTGTGGTGGCTGCCCGGATTGGTTTTGTTTAATCTTTGCTTGCTTTTGAATCATTTTTCCATGTTTCAATGCTGGGATAAATAATAGCATGATTTTCTTTGGTGCTTTGAAATCTTTGATTAATCATTTACTCGAATTTCATTTGATTTTATACCTTTGATTACTAACATACGTTCTAATTTGTTGCAATTTTATTTTATTTTTATCCAACTTATGCTACTAACATGTTTGTTATTGTGAAGGCTTTGCAAGAATGATTCAAGCACACGCTTTCTATTAGTGCATCTATATACTTTTTTTATATATGTTATTATAGTTATGTTACTATTTCGTTTGAATATTTAGTAATGTATTTTGATTTTATAAATATACAAAATACTTAATATTTTTATTCTTATATTTAGTAATGTAAATATATAATTACATAATACTTTTGATTTTACGGTGTATTCAATTCATTTGTAAATAAATTCAAGATATATGATAATTGTCATTATTGTGTTGCGATTTCGAACTTTGAATTTGATTTGACTTTTGAACGCGTATGAACACAAATATGTTTGTCTTCCTAGAGTTGATTCCTACATGAATTTATTCTAAATATGCTTAATAAAGTGCAATGTTCAATGATTGGCACTTGAGTTTTATAAGCTTCTCTACATTGTGGGTTTTATTTGTATCTCATGTGACGTAGGGAGTTCTATCTGAATTTCATCTGATACGTTGAGCTTAGTCGATTCTTTACGCTCATTCCTGATGTAACACCCAGAATTTAATTAATTATTTAATTAAATTATTTAAGGATTTATTTATTGAAGTTAGTTGAAATTGGATTTGTCGGTATTATTCTAAGAGGTGTAATTGGATTGATATGTCGATCGGAGTTGTTAAGTTTAAAGTCGGATTATTTAGTCGGTTTAATCAGAAGAATAATATTAAGAATAATATCATTATTACTGGACTATTTGATTAATTAAGTGGATTGGATTGTTGTGTGGTAAATAGCCATGTGGGAGGTGTTAATAATTGGCCCAATAAGACCATATGGGAATTATATAATTATTTGGATTAATTGGAATAAAGAGGTAGTAGTGTTATCAAAAAGAAAATATTAAGTTATAAGAGATATCAGGAAACAAAACCCTAAAGCATAAGTATAAATTAGAAGAGGCAAGAACAAGGGTTTGGTGCTGCAAAGCTGAAACACAATCGTGTTGTAGAATTGCTAGAGGAAGAATCAAGGATTATAAGCATAAAGTTTGAAATAAGAGGATACGACGAGTGCACAAGCCGGAACTGGAAATTAGGATTTGATCGGGAAATTCAAGCTGCCGTTAAATCCAGGTAAGGGTGGGGTTCGAACTATATAACCGGGAATATGATGATTGATATGCGGGATTGGGGTTATATGAATTTATACCCTCTATGTTGAAATTGTGGTGTTTGATTCTGATAAGTAGTGTTGTTGATGAAAACACGTTGAATATAAATTGTAATCGTTTGTTGCTGTGTTGATGTAGAAATGATTCTCGTGCATGGTGTAAATTGAGTTATTAAATCGAAGGCAATTCTGAAAAAGAATAGAAACGCATAATACTGTGTGGAAGGTTATGTGCAGGTAGAAGGAGAATTTGAGACGGGGGACCTAGAATTGTAGGACGGGCGCCCTGCCCTGAGAAAGAAGAAGAGATATATATATATATATATATATATATATATATATATATATATATATATATATATATATATATATAGGTGGAATGGAGGGAGGACGCCCCACCTAGCCTTTATGCACTTCCTTTGTTCCTGTGACATGTGTGTTACTGTTTTCTAAGATTCGGTTCTTTTGATTTTGGCAAGTTTGGATCCTTAATATAAAGTATAAGCTACACTTAAGAAGAAGAAAACAAATATAAGATATATATGTATAAAGTAGATGGAGTATGCCCCATTAGGTAAGGGTGGGCGCCTCACACCCATTCTATCCCAATGATTTTGTTATATTTGTGTTTACTAATACATGGGGTAGGTATATTTGTATTCTAACTAATGAATTCTTTAGTAACCTAGCCTATAAACATGTTTAGATATAACAATGGTATTATGAGAATTAGTCAATGGAAATCAAAATAGTAATCAGTAAATGGAAGTATCAAAATTTGTTTGGCAAGAATTTAGGTTACAGAAGCAACTTAGCAAATATAGCAGATCGTTATTATTAAGAACAGTTAGCAGAAATTGTTGGTAGTATTGAATATAGGGGATGATAATTTAGAATTGATCAATTGAAATTATGAAATACTCAGTAGGAGTAAATTAGCAGGATTGTAATCAAGACTCAGTTTAGCAGGGAAACAGAATGTAGTAGGAGATAGCAGATTGGTTAGCAAAGGCTTTGTTTGTGTAACAGAAAAATTGGTTTAGCATAGCAGAAATGATTTTAACCTGTAGTAGTTAATTACAGTAGTAGAAATAATTAACAGGAGGCTTAGATAAATAGCAGTGATAGCATAATGTTGAAAACAATGTTGGAATTAGCCGAATTAGTAAAACAGGCGATAAATTTAGTTGCTCAGAATTGATTGGAAATTGTCGAGGTAGTTTGTATACGTTGATAGGTAATTGTGGTTGTTTCGTTTTGTCAGAACAATATTGAATAACTTGTTTTGCAGGTACAGCCGAATAAGTTGAATTGTCCCGATACATAGGCATGTTTAAGTTGTAGGTCGAACGACCAATGTTGGTTTAAGTTGATGTAATTGATGCATGTTTAAGTTGTTATTTTCATTTTTGTAGTTATGGTTGTTGTTGTTGATGTTGTGGTTGTTGTCGCATACAAAGCATTTGCATGATTATGTTGGCCTTGATGGAACCACGTTGAAGTTGAAGGCTTATGCCTTGTTCAAATGCCTCGATAACCTGACATGTTGGAAAAGAACACTATTATAGTTTAGTAATGATGGTTTGTACTTCATTATGGTTGTCGGCTATCTATTGACAAATTGAGGACTTGATAAACCTTAATCTCTTATTGATAGTAGACGAAATTGTATTGGATGGTATATAATTGTCTTGCTATTTTGATGGTGAGTGAAGTGATGGACGTTATATAGAGGATGTTGTAGAGATGAGGATCAAGGAGTTGGAAGCAAGTTGAGGATGGTTGTGTAGGATGGATTTTCGAGGATGAAAACATCCTATGTAAGGGAGAGTTGTAACGACCTGATTTAATTAATTATTTAATTAAATTATTTAAGGATTTATTTATTGGAGTTAGTAGAAATTGGATTTGTCGGTATTTCTAAGAGGCGTAATTGGATTGATATATCGATCAGAGTTGTTAAGTTTAAAGTCGAATTATTTAGTCGGTTTAATCGGAGGAATAATATTAAGAATAATATTATTATTAATGGACTATTTGATTAATTAAGTGGATTGGATTGTTGTGTGGTAAATAGCCATGTGGGACGTGTTAATAATTGACCCAACCAGACCATATGGGAATTATATTATTATTTGGATTAATTGGAATAAAGAGGTAGTAGTGTTATCAGAAAGAAAATATTAAGTTATAAGAGATATCACGAAACAAAACCCTAAAGCATACATAGCAATTAGAAGAAGCAAGAACAAGGGTTTAGTGCTGCAAAGCTGAAACACAATCGTGCTGTAGAATTGCTAGAGGAAGAAATAAGGATTAGAAGCATAAAGTTTGAAAGAAGAGGATACAAGGAGTGCACAAGACAGAATCGGAAATTAGGATTCGATCGGGAAATTCGAGCTCCCGTTAAATCCAGGTAAAGATGGGGTTTGAACTATATAACCGGGAATATGATGATTGATATCCAGGATTGAGGTTATATGAATCTATACCGTCTGTGTTGAAATTGTGGTGTTTGATTCTGATAAGTAGTTTTGTTGATGAAAACATGTTGAATATAAATTGTAATCGTTTTGTTGCTGTGTTGATGTAGAAGTGATTCTCGTACATAGTGTAAATTGAGGTTTTAAATCGAATGAAATTCTGGAAAAGAATAGAAACGCATAATATTGTATGGAAGGTTATGTGCAGGTAGAAGGAGAATTTGGGACGGGGCCCCTAGAATTGTAGGACCGAGAAGAAGAAAGAAATATATATATATATATATATATATATATATATATATATATATATATATATATATATATATATATATATATATATATATATATATATATATATATATAAGTGGAATGGAGGACGGACGCCCCATCAAGGAGGGTGGGCGCCCCACCTAGCCTTTATGCACTTCCTTTGTTCCTGTGACATGTGTGTTATTGTTTTCTAATATTCGGTTCTTTTAATTTTGGCAAGTTTGGATCCTTAATAAAAATTATAAGCTATGCTTAAGAAGAAGAAAAAAATATAATATATATGTATAAAGTAGATAGAGGACGCCTCACTAGGTTAGGGTGGGTGCCTCACACCAATTCTATCCCCATAATTTTGTTTAATTTGTGTTTACTGATACGTGGGGTAGGTATATTAGTATTTTGGCTAATTAGTTCCATAGTAACCAAGCTTATAAACATGTTTAGATATAGAAATGGTATTATGGGAATTAGTCAATGGAAATTAGAATAGTAATCAGTAAATGGAAGTATCAAAATTGGTTTGGCAAGAATTTAAATTCTGAAGCAATTTAGCAGATATAACAGATTGTTATTATTAAGAACAGTTAGCAGAAATTGTTGGTAGTATTGAATATAGGGGATGATAATTTAGAATTGATCAATTGAAATTATGAAATACTCAGTAGGAGTAAATTAGCAGGATTGTAATCAAAACTCAGTTTAGCAGGGAAACCGAAGGTAGTAGCAGATAACAGATTGGTTAGCAAAGGCTTTGTTTGTGTAACAGAAAAATTACTTTAGCATAGCAGTAATGATTTTAACTTGTAGTAGTTAATTACAGTAGTAAGAAGTATCATCCATATGTGCTTTTCTATCACCAGCACTTCCTGTCCAGTCGGTATCACAATATCCACTTAGAATGCAACTTGATCGATGAGAGTATAGCATTCCATAGTCAGATGTTCCATTGACATATTTCAGTATTCTCTTTACTTGATTGATATGGCTCACTTTGGGTTCATCTTGATATTTGGCACATACTCCAACAGCGAAGGCAATGTCTGGTCTGCTAGTTGTGAGATATAGTATATTACCTATCATACTTCGGTAGAGACTTTGATCAACACTGACACTTGTTTCATCTTTAGATAACTTTAAGTGAGTAGGAGAAGGTGTTCTCTTGTGGCTTGCGTTCTCCATGCCAAATTTCTTTACAATATTTTTGGCATGTTTTCTTTGAGATATGAATATATAGTCTTCCATTTGTTTGACTTGTAGACCAAGGAAGTAAGTAAGTTCTCCAACAAGACTCATTTCAAATTCTGACTGCATTTGTTTGACAAACTGTTGAACCATTTTATCAGACATTCCACCAAAAACAATGTCATCAACATAGATTTGAGCAATCATGAGACTTCCTTCTTCGTTTTTGACAAACAGAGTTTTGTCTATTCCACCTTTCTTGTACCCGTTTTCAACTAGAAACCTAGTCAACCTCTCATACCAAGCTCTGGGAGCTTGTTTTAAAACATATAGTGCTTTTCTCAATTTGTATACATCGTTAGATTTGTGGGATCAATGAATCCTTTAGGTTTTTCCACATATACTTCCTTATTTAAGTATCCATTTAAGAATCCACTCTTCACATCCATTTGAAACAGTTTGAACTTTAGGATGCAGGAAACTCTTAGTAGTAGTCTGATTGACTCGAGACGAGCTACTTTAGAAAAGGTCTCATCAAAGTCTATGCCTTCTATTTGAGTGTATCCTTGAGCAACCAACCTTGCTTTGTTTCTGGTAATTACTCCTTCCTTATCATATTTGTTCTTATAAACCCACTTGGTTCCTATAACATTGATGCCTTCTGGTCTTGGGACTAAATTCTAGACTTCATTCCTCTTGAATTGTTCTAGTTCTTCTTGCATGGCATTGATCTAGAATTCATCTTTCAGGGCTTCATTGACATTATTGGGCTCAATTTTTGAGACAAAAAATGAGTTGGTGATGACTTCTTTTGATCTGGTGGCGACTCCTTTGTTTGGATCTCCTATGATGAGCTCTTTGGGATGGTCTTTCTGAATTTTGGTAGAGGGTCCTTTGTTGACTTGATTTTCTGGGGATTCTTCGTTATTTTGAGGGGGATCCTCGTGTTCATCTATGGAAGCAACTGGAGTGTCTTCTAGGGATGTTTCGACATTGTCTAGGACTTCTGCTTCTTCATTCCATCCTTTATCATCAATGACAACATTTATGGATTCCATCATGACTTTTTTTCTATTGTTGAAGACTCTGTATGATCTATTGTTAATGGAGTATCCTAGGAATATTCCTTCATCACTCTTGGGGTCCAGTTTTCTTCTTTGTTCTCGATCATCCATTATATAACATTTACTTCCAAATATGTGAAAGTATTTGACTGTAGGTTTTCTACCCTTCCACATTTCATAAATGGTATTTGATGTACCTTTTCTTAGAGTTACCCTGTTATGAATGTAGCATGTGGTGTTCATGGCCTCCTCCCAAAAGTGGTAAGGTAGTTTCTTTGCATGAATCATAGCTCTGGCAGATTCTTGCAAGTTCGATTTTTGCGCTCTAAAATCCCATTTTGTTGAGGAGTAATGGGTGATGAGAATTCATGATTGATTCTTTCATAGGAACAAAACTCAGCGAATTTGATGTTTTCAAATTCCTTTCCATGATCACTTCTGATTCTGATCACATAACTGTCCTTTTCTCTTTGAATTCTCTGGCAGAGGTCCTTGAAGACATCAAATACTTTTGTTTTATCCCTGATGAAATTCACCCAGGTGTATCTAGAGTAATCGTCCACCACTACATATGCATATTTCTTTCCACCAAGACTTTCCACTTGCATTGGTTCCATTAGGTCCATATGAAGTAGTTCTAGGACTTTTGTAGTAGTAAGATGTTGGACCTTTTGATGTGACGTCTTGGTTTGCTTTCTAACTTGGCATTCGCCACAGACTCTACCTTCTTCGATATGCAGTTTTGGGGTTCCTCTCACTGCATCCATAGAGATGATTCTCTTTATTCCTTTCAAGTGTAAGTATCCCAACTTCTGATGCCATATTTTAACTTCATCTTCCTTGGCTAGAGATCAAGTTGAGGATAGGCTTAAGTCTCCAGGTATCCATAAGTAGTAGTTGTCTTTAGATCTCCCACCTTTCATCACAACTTCACCTTTCTGATTTATAACTATGCATTCAGATTTTGTGAAGTTTACCTTAAAACCTTGATCACAGAGTTAGCTGATGCTGATCAGATTTGTTGTTAACCCTTTGACAAGTAATACATTCTCAAGATTTAGGATCCCTAGGCAATCCAGTTTTCCAACACCTTTGATTTCTCCTTTAGCTCTGTCTCCAAATGTCACATAACTAGTTGAGTGGGATCTAATATCCACTAATATGTTCTTAACTCCAGTCATGTGTCTTGAGCATCCACTGTCAAAATACCAGTCTTCTTTGGAAGATGCTCTAAAAGATGTATGAGCTATAAGACTATTAATGGCAGCCTTGGGCCCCCACTGTTTCTTGTTTCTCTTAGACTAGTTAGTTTGATTGATACTGGGTTGAGAATCAAACTTTGGATATCCATGTAGCTTGTAGTAGAATGAGTTTATATGACCGAATCGCCCGTAGTGGTAACATCTCCAATGTTAGTGTCTTCTTTTGGAGTGTCCAATATTACCTCTTCCATAATGTTGAGAAATTTGTTTCAACATTTGATGTCTATACTGAAGGTTATTCATGTTCGAGTGATGTATCTTCTTGGTTGTCTCATTATATCCTAGACCACTCACATATTTTGCATCTCTTTAAGTCATGAGTATGTTGTCCAATACATCTGATCCGCTATTCAACATTCTGACAGATTTGGTTAAATTTGTTAGATCAGACCTGAGATGACTTACTTCATGTTCCAATTTTGAAATGTTACTTAAGTCATTCCTCTTTTCTACTTGTAGTTAAGCTACCATTTTCTTTTGATTCTCCAGTTCTTTACGCATTTCATCATTTCCTCCATCTGATTTGCAAATCCCAGTTAGGGCCGTGACTTCCTTGGATGAATCTTCTTCTACTTCACTTCCAGAGTCTTCATTGAGATATATAGGACATTCAACTATGATATGACCAGATCCTTCACAACATTGACACTTTGATTCTTTGTCTAGTTGACTTTGTTATCTGTTCTGGTTTTTTTGCCATAATGTTCTGACCTTCTGATGTCATGTGGGATGTTCTTGACATTTGGTCTTGAGTTATCTTCCATTCTTTTTCCGTACCTTGTTGAGTTGTCTTCCAAGAAAGAAAATGGTATTAGAGAGTCATTCTTCAGTGTCTAGGTCAAATTCATCGATTTCTTCAGTGTTGATCTTGAAGGCTATACCTTTAGGTTTTTTTTTCTAACCTCTCATTGATGCCCAACTCAAAAGTTTAGAGGGAACCAATCAGTTCATCCACTTTCATGTTGTTGATTTCTTGAGCCTCTTCAATAGTTGTAACCTTTATGTTAAATCTCTTAGGAAGAGATCTGAGGATCTTTCTTACCAACTTTTCTTCTATTATCTTTTCTCCCAAGGCACTGCAGGCATTAGCAATCTCAAGGATATTCATATGAAACTCTTGAATGCTTTCTTCTTCCTTCATCCTTAGATTTTCAAACTTAGTAGTGAGTAGTTGAAGTCTTGACATCTTAAGTTTGGAGGTGCCTTCATGAGTAGTTCTGAGGATTTCCCAAGTGTTATACCCCAAAATTTTCCCTCCCACTTCTCAAGACAATTCACATCTCAATACTCAAGGATTTTACAAGGGTTGACCAGACAAACCCTCTCCTAAGCAATCAACCAAAACTAGGGTTTTTCCATTCTCAAGTCAAGATGGACTTCCCATGCTCCAAGTGATCATCATACCTCATCATATGCTTCAAGGGATCATCATGTCAAGTTTCAAGCCTTACAAGTCAAAATTGCTCATCCAATTGCTCAGATGGTTGAGAATCAGCTATATTAGACAAAAAGTCAACTATGGTCAACATACAATCAAACTTCATAATTTTGGTCAACACCAACATTTTGAAGTAATATTCATCATTTGATCAAGGGTTGATCATGATTCCTCAAGAAAAGTCAAGATTTGATCAAAAGTCAAAGTTTCTAAATTAGGGTTTTTCAGATAAAAGTCAACAGAACTTTTACCAAGCATAACTTTCACATGCTTTATCAGAAATTTCCCCACCAAAGCTCATTTCGAAGAGAATTCAGTTTGAAAGTTATGGATCAAAACATTACAGGTCTTTTTAAAAGTCAACAAAAAGTCATCTTTTTGCAAAGAAGTGTTCATGAGAATGGAAACTTAAATGAAGATTAAACCAAAAGGGTTGTTTAGAAGACATCTTGAGCTATCTAAAAAGTCCAAGAACACCCAAAAATGTTAAAAATTGAGCAAGATACAAATTGTGCAAGTTGAGCATTTTTGAGGAGGTGCATAAAGAGAAATCCTTGAGAAAATCAAAAAATTTCCAAATGGGCCTAACTTTTCTTGATTCAAACTTGTTCCTAATCCCAATTGGAACCTCCAAGCCCAAGGCCACGTTTTTAATCTTTTATTTTTATTTATTTTGGATTTTTATTCATTTAAATCCAATTAATTAAAATAAAAGATATAAAATCAAATTTTAAATGCAAGAGTGATTTTCTTTCATTCTTGAGGTCCAAGCAAGCCAATTGATCTGATTATTTTGAAATAATGAAGATTGGCAAGAGATTTGATTGAAATTGGCTCAAAAAGGCAATATTTGGTTTTATTCCATATCAAATATTTTCTCATTGATTGGCATGTGATTTCTTCATAATTCTTGACCTAATTCACTCTAGTATATATATACACTGATTCCAGATGCCACAAGAACGAATTTGATGCCTCAAGAACCCTAAACCAAGTGCGAAAATCCGTACATTCCAAGCAAACGGAGACCTCTTTTTGCATCACTTCAAGGCATTCTAAGCATTGCAACGTGTTCCTGGTGCTCCTCTGAATCTTTCCAGATACTCACAAGCCAACAATACCTCCAGAATCACTCAATTCGAGTCACGGTTTGCACAACTCTAACTCAAAATCGATGTCATATTTTCACGCATAATCAATTGAATTAAACCATATATTTGTGTTTGTGATGAAGTTTCGATGATGTCTGGATAGTATAATTGAAGCTTAGGTGCAAAACGAAAGGTTCACCATGGCTAGGGTTTAAAACCTTGGATTGGGGCTTTCCAGAATAGGCAAAATCAGACCAAACTAGGAACATATTCGTGATCAGGAGCTTGATTGTAATCGAACCATTGCTTTACCTCTAATTTATATTACGTTTTCTGGATTTTTGAAATTATAGGTGTTTAAGTGACGAACGAAGCCACCACTATACGTTTTAGCTACGAACGAAATCCATAGGTAAAACCCTGGATATTTGAACGGAGAAGACGAAGGCTGCGCGCACGTTTTTGACTTAAACGTTTCCAGAAAATTATTTTCACATATATTCTTATAGTTCCATATCACTAACACCAAAACAAGTTGACACAGATGGCAAAGGCACCCGCGTGTGAGGGAGAGGACCAGGGTTCGATCCCTGGCTCCTCACATATATTTTTATCTCTTGCAAAACTAACCAATTTTTTCATATTTTCCTATTATTTTCTTTTCTAATTTAAATTCTTTTCAAATATTTTTTTAACACATCAAAAAATCACAAAAAATATATTTTCTTTTTGCATTTAGGTCAAAAAAATGTTTATTTAATTTTTAACATAAAAAAATAATATTTTTCATTCATATTTTAATTAATTGTTAATTAATCGAAAAATTAACTTTTAATTGTTTTTCTATACTAAAATTAATCCAGAAAATTCCCAAAAAATATTTTCTCATCTAGCTAGTTTTGCTAACCCTAAAACTTTTTTCCTCACTCAAAAAATCTTTTTCACTAACATTATTTTCTCTTATTTGCAATTCGATTCTTTTCCGATTATTGTAACTGCTTCCAAGTTGTAATAGTTAAGTCTATTTTCTTGCATTTTCTTTTCCAACATTATGTAACTGCTTATGGGATGTAATAGTTTAATTAGGTTTTACTTTCCGTACTCCTCAATTATGTAACTGCCCCAAAGCCATGTAATAGCGTAGGATTTACTTTCCGCACTTTACATTCCCGCAATTTACTTTCCGCACCTATAAACTGCTAGTAATTAGGTGTGTATGGCAAGATTAATTCAATCAATCTAGATCACTAATACAAGACAAAATATCTGAAAACAATACACTTTTCTCACACATGCACCCCCTAGGGTATTCTCTCTTGGTGCCTTATAAATGATCAAGTCCCTCGAATGTAGGGGTATCTTAGTACGGTTGCCTACGATATATCATCACAGTCCCTTCGACTTAAAAGATCATAGTCCCTCGATGTTGCCTACAAATACATGATCTCGTCCCTCGGTTGTTGCCTACGAAAAGTGATGATCGTCCCTACAAATATGCTAGGATACTCCTACAAGTTGCCTTCTATGACCGTCCGATGTCCCTTCGAATGTCCCATTACATCCAACGAATAGGGTTACCTACCAACTAATGGTATGGATAGCGTTGTTCTAAAGGAAAGTAAAATAACATGGAAATGACCATTCTGAATAGGTAATATGTAACACCCCTTCTAATTTCCCCGCGAATTATATATTTATTCAGAGTTTAACATAACGAAAGGGCGTCACAATTTAAAAAGTATTCAAATAATAAAACATCATAACAGTAATCATGCTTTTATTGAAGAACTTCAGTAAATAATTCAAAACCAACGATTATGTTTTACACAGCGGAAATAATATAAAACCCGAAATAAACTCAACTCATAGTTATTCCAAAACATAACTCAAAAGAAACAATTTTAATCCTTAAAATTCCAAAACGATTGTTCCCTAGTGTTACAACTACCAGAGCATGACACTAACACGCGGACTATCTAAATAGCACAGCTCTATAAGCCGTCCTCACCAATTTCTGAGCAGCTAATCACTTCAATTTGAAATCATCAAAGTACGGGTGAGATTTCATCAAAATTAAAATGCATTATACGTTCCTTTAAAGCAATAAAACAATCAATACATTATTCCACCCGCATTAGCATAACCAGATAACAATCTACAAATACGATGCCATACAGTTCATTAGGCACATAATAACAATCAATGCAAGTATAACACTGGAAATCATCCTAACATGTTATAATTACATATGCAATGCAGACTCAATGCATGTGGTACCAAACGTGAACCAAGTTCACACCCTGTTTCGTTTACACCTCGGGAAACAACGTCAATCAACGATTCGCCCATACACCACTGGGTCAAGAATCTAGCCTCACCACCACTATCCATTGGGTACGATTATTGGCTCTACAAGTTCAATTCCATACAATAGGAATGAACCATCTCCAGAATGCTTATGCATGCACATCAGAAGCATGCAACAATCCAAATACGGAATATGATCACACAACATTATTCCACTCATAACAAATAACAACAACAACACATGATAACAGCAATTCATGAAAATATATCGTTAATTACAACATATTGAATTAACATACAGCAGTATACTCAAAGAATAATTTACGAATTATAACGAATTCTTCCTACGGAAGCCAAAACAATCCTTCAAGATCTCAATTAATGGTTTTGAAAATGTTTTTAATAGATAGTACTCGTTCTAAGCTTTCCAACGATACCAACTATGCCTAAATCGGAGTTACGGTCGCAAAGATATGACCAAAACCATTTTCAGAAAATTACCTTATGTTCCTACACAGTATGTATCGAAACAAAACCTCATGTGTCATTACATAAACTGTTTGTGTCGACTCATGTATTGTATGCATCGATACATAGCTTTAAAAATTCCACATTTTCAAATTTGTTTCAGTATGTGTTGAAGCATAACACGTATGTGTCGATGCATAGTCTTGATTTTCTTCCTATGAGTCGATGCATACGTTTTCCACGCCTCTGGTTTTCTAAATTCTTGCTGCTTGCATCGATTCATAATGCCATGTGTCGACTCATACTGCTGTTTTTCCACAAAATTGGTTTATTTCTTCACTGTTTCCAATTCCCATGGGTTCCATTCATCACCAAACTTTGCAATACACCAGAACAGAATTTATCAATGCATTTTTACATCCAATTGACCACAGAATCATGTTTTATAATTAGCCTAAATTCATTCTTCATCCATTAATCGTTCTTATCAATTCCAATCGAATTATTACGTCGGATTATAACGTTAAGGCACAACCTAGAATCCTAATTCGAGATTCCTAACGGATTGAATTATTCTATTGATCATCAAAACCTATAAGGCATAATAATTTGATCAAATCACCCCTTACCTCGCGATGAGTCTTCAAATTCTGACGATTTGGCTTTTTCTCCTCTTTCTCTTCTCTTTTCCAAAAGCACGTAGAATGAAATCCTAATTTCTCTTCTCACTTTTTCCCTTTATTTATTCCTTTTTATTTTCCAAATAATAGAAATAAATAAATAAGATTAATTAGAGCCTTTTACTCTACACACCTCCCAAATCTACTTCACACCCCCAACACATCCATTTAATTAATTAATTAATTAAATCCATAAATCCAAAAATACTAATAATTAAACATTTAATTAAATTAATAATTAAATTTCTAATTATTAAATAGTTGAATTAATTTGGGGTGTCACATAATAAGTCTCTAAATTGCTTGCTCAATCAAAATACTTTTCACACCTCACACTTTCAAAAAAAAAACTTTTCAAATACTTTGTATACATTCCAGCGTGAATCATTACAAAGTCTTTTCCAAAAAAAACATTTCCAAACACTTCGTATACATTCCAACGTGAATCATTACGAAGTCAAACCGAAATTCATTTTCAAAAATCTTTTCAAACACACAAAAAAAGAAATTTAAAGTGAGCTAAAGCAATTAAGAGCCCGTAGATAACTACGGATGGAAAGGATGCTAACACCTTCCCTTTTCATAACCAACTCCCTTACTCAGAATCTAACGAAGGTCTTTTCCTATTCTTTTCACCTTCCCTTAATTGGATAAAAGAAAAGTCAGTGGCGACTCTTTCTATCCGCAACATTTGCGATCAAATGCAAAACAAAACAAGTCAGTTCTCCCACCGTGTTACAGAACTGGCGACTCTGCTGGGGAAAATAAGGAGAGTTTACCTTAGGGTCGTTAGATCACTCAAAATTTTTTGATTTGTATGCTTTACTTTTAAGGGTTGCTTGGGTATTATACTTGTGGGGGATCCTACACCTGGATCCAGGTTTCCTTAGGTAAGTAACAATAAATCATCGCGACCGTTCGGCGTATACCGAAACGGTCAACATGATGGCTACGTTAGTGAGACACTTTGGATGTCCCGATGCTCCTCATGTCTAGTAGAGAAAAGTATTTGGCGTCTGCGTGGTGTCATCAGCACTAACTCAACTTATAGAACCCTAATTGACCCATCTTGGCCATTAGAAGGTAGTGAGATGGCCGACTTCGGTGTAGACTGAGGTTGGTTGATACTCGATGCTACGCTCATTAAGATTCGACTTTAGGGATGTTTCGGTCGACCACTTGGTAGTCGTATTGAAATAAAGCCTACGAGAAAGATCAATGATATGAGATTTCTAGAACCCGGTTACTATTCTAGGCCAGGATGAACCCGCCCAAACTTTGGTAGGGTAGACACCTATACCTCATGCAAGCCTTAAACCTAGGGCTATTGTGTGAATTGTTTGTGCTTGCTATTTGGTTAATCATGACATCATGACATCATAACATCATAAACATTTCTAACTATTTCAAGGACCTAGGAATTTATCTTTGCTCTGTTTTGTAGGGAACTATGGCTTCCAGAAAGACTATCCGAATCAACTTCATGGGCGTACCTTCTCAACTCAAGGAGTTGGTTTCAAAAATTCCCGATCATGCTCAGTTCATCAAAAGACATGGTTAGCTGCTTGACTTGGTTATCTCCAGTTTTGAAGAAGAAATGATGCACGTCTTATTCTAGTTCTTTGATCCGAAACATCACTGCTTTACATTCCCAGATTACCAGTTGGTTCCTACATTGGAAGAGTTCTTTAAGCTACTTGGGATACCTATCCTTGATCAGATACCATTCACCGGTTCAGAAAAAGCTCCAAAGTACAAAGACATCGCATCAACATTACATCTAAAGCGATCAGACATTGAAGCCAATTGGGAAACAAGAAGCGGAGTTAAGGGTTTGCTTGCTAAGTTTCTGATAAAGAAAGCTCGAGAATTCCTCAAAGCTATGGGTTTCCATGCATTCGAAGACATTTTGGCCTTGCTAATCTATGGCTTGGTGCTATTTCCTAACCCAGATCAGTTCATAGACGTGAACGCCATCAAGATATTCCTTAGTCGTAATCCTGTGCCTACCTTGCTTGGAGATATTCTACATTCTCTCCACACTCGTTCTATCAAACGACAAGAAACTCTCATGTGTTGCATACCGTTACTTTCCAGGTGGTTTATTTCACACCTTCCTCAATTAGTAGTCAAGAACGAGCAAAGATTGAAGTGGTCTCAAAGGCTAATGTCACTCCCTCATTCAGATATCAGTTGGTGTCTCTTTTCTCAAAAGGACTTCACATTCATTGAGCGTTGTGGGGAATTTCCTAATGTACCAATCCTTGGAATAAGGGGAGGTATCACTTACAACCCTTCTCTAGCTCTATGCTAGTTTGGTTATGCTCGAAGAGATGGTCCTCATGATATGCTTCTCCAAGATATTGGGGCATGGTAAAGAAGACTGATACCAAGACTTTGGGACACAAAAATTCCTTTCCTTGGGAACCTTACCTCAAATGGGTGCGAGCTCGAGCTCAAAACCTCATGATTCTGTTTACACCTGTGCTACCAGTGATTATGGAACCTGTTGCTATAGGTGACGAACCCTATACCGTTCTCCATCCAGACATGCCTACTGATCTCGAAGACTTGAAGAGATCATGGATTCAGCTTAAAGAAGAAAGGGATACGTTCGAAGCTCAGTGCTATGCAAGCGAGAAGAAAGTATTAGAGTTGACAAAGCTACTTCACAAGGAGCGAAACATCAACACCTACTTCAACACAAAGAGGAAGCGCTCATGGGAGATCTAAAGCCCCTGGAATTTATTCTTTATTTGTTTAAAAATTTCTTTTGTACTCGCTAAAAGATGAACTAATAAAAAAGTTTGTTCGTGCTTTGTTTAACAAATTTAAATTCCTAAGGTCCTTGAAAACATTGATTGCATAAACATCACATATCATGGCATAATATTTCATAGCAGGTACATCGAAGACTGGTTTTCTTATTCTCTCGCTATTTATTTCAGTAAGAGGAATTTGGCTCTTGAACAGACTGTCAAAGATCTTCAGGCTCAGAATGCTCAATTCCAGGAAATGTTCACCGACTTGGTCCAAGGCCAGAAAGACTTGAAAAAGGTCATCACCAGAAAGAAGAAGACCATTGGTATCCTCAACATGGGAAGACATCACAAGGGTCCAGCTAGGGTGGTCAGCCGGGTTGAAATCTCAGACAAGAGTGGTGAAACCGATGGAAGTATCAAGAACAACGAAGGAAGTCGTTATGGGTCTGAAAACGAAGATGAAGACTATGCAAGTGAGCAGTACTCTCCTGATGATGACAAGTACAAGCAACTTGAAGACCGTCTAAATGCTGTAGAAAATTTGAAAATGTCCGGGCTGAACTTCGATGATCTGAGTCTTGTCCCTGGCGTGGTAATTCCCCGCAAGTTCAAAGTTCCTACCTTTTCCAAGTATGATGGCATCGCTTGCCCGAAGTTGCACTTGAATTCCTATGTTCAGAAGATCCATCCTCATACTGAGGACAGGAAGCTATGGATCCATTTCTTCCAAGGGAGTTTATCCGGAACTCAGTTGGAGTGGTATTATCAGCTAGAGAGTACCCACATTCATACTTGGAATGACTTAGCAGATGCTTTCTACAAGCAGTACCAGTACAATGTTGAATTAGCACCCACCCGCATGCAACTACAAAGCATGTCTATGGGTCGTGACGAGAAGTTTAAAGAATACGCTCAGAAGTGGAGAGATCTAGCAGGCAGAGTCCAACCTCCTTTGTCCAATAAGGAGTTGGTTGATATGTTCATGGGAACACTGACAGGCCCATTTTTCAATCATCTGATTGGAAACTCTTCAGCCAGATTCACCGAGCTGATATTGACAGGCGAACGCATTGAAGCTGGAATCAAGAGCAGAAAGATTCAGGTAGAGTCATCTTCGAATGCTGCGAAGAGATCTTTTGGTGGTAAGACAAAAGCCAATGTTGTGTATGGCGAAAAGCCGTGTCAAAACTAATCGTACTCAATCTATGGCGGCAGTTGTGATCTCCAATCCTACACCGGCGCAACCTCAACGGGACAACACGCGTAACCAGAATGCGCCACGAAGACAGCTTACGAAAATCAACATGCCATTGTCGCAAGCATTGCAACACATGATGAAAGCAGAGCTGATTACTTTGAGAGATCCTCCTCAACACGTCAACACTTCCTCTCCAAAATTCAATGCTAATGCAAGGTGTGCATACCACTCCAACAGCCCAGGGCACGACTATAATACGGGGAACTGACTTTGGGAATTGTTTTGCTTTTTATCGCAAATGTGCGGATAGCAAGAGTCGCCACCGACTTTTCTTTTATCCAATTAAGGGAAGGTGAAAAGAACAGGAAAAGACCTTCGTTAGATTCCGAGTAAGGAGAAGGTTATGAAAAGGGAAGGTATTAGCACCCCTTTCCATCCGTAGTTTTCTACGGGCTCTTAGTTGCTTCTAGCTCATTTTTAAAAGTGCTTTCTGTGTGTTTGACAAAAAATGTTTTGAAAAGGAATTTCGCTTTGACTTTGTAATGATTCATGTAGGAATGTATACAAAGTGTTCAGAAATGTTTTGTTTTGAAAAGAATTTGAACTTTGACAAAAGTGTGTGGTGTGAAGAGTATTTTTGTTTGAGCAAGCAACTGAAAGTCTTATTACCTACTCAGAATGGTCATTTTCGTGTTGTTTTACGTTCCTTTAGAATAGTTCTATCCATACCATTAGTTGGTAGGTAACCTTATTCGTTGGATGTAAAGGGACATTCGAAGGGACATCGGATGGTCATAGAAGGCAACTCGTAGGAAGTATCCTAGCACATTCGAAGGGACGATCATCACTTTTCGTAGGCAACAATCGAGGGATGAGATCATGTTTTCGTAGGCCACATCGAGGGACTCATGATCTTTTATTTGAAGGGGATATGATGATATATTTGTAGGCAACGGTGCTAGGATACCTCTACGTTCGAGGGACTTGACCATTTAATCGAAAGGCAACGAGAGAGAATACTCTAGGGGGTGCATGTGTGAAAAGAGTGTGTTGAATTCAGATATTTTATCTTGCAAATTAGATGTGATCTATATTCGTTTTTTATCTTGCCATACACGCCTAGTTACTAGCAGATTATAGGGTGCAGATAATAAATTGCGGAAAGTAAAGTGCGGAAAAATAAAGTCCTACGCTATTACATTGCTTTGGGGCAGTTACATAATAAGAGTGCGGAAAGTAAAAGTCTTAATTAAACTATTACATCCCATAGGCAATTACATAATATTGAAAAGAAAAGCGGAAAAAAATAGTCTGAAACGTTACAACTTGTAAGCAGATACATGATCGAAAAATACGAGAAAACTCGCATAAGAGAAAAATGTTAGTAAAAATTAGATTTTTGAATGAGGGAAAAGATTTCAAGTTAGTCATGATAATTAGATGATGAGATAATTTTTGGGAACTTTCTGGATTGATTTTGATAATTAAAAATAATTAAAAGTCAATTTAATGGTTAATTAGCAATTAATTAAAATATGCATGCAAAAATATTAATTTTAATGTCAAAAATTAAAGAAATATTTTTCTGATTAAAATGCTAAAGGAAAATATTTTTGGTGATTTTTAAATGCATGAGAAAATTATTTAAAGATAAATTAAATTAAGAGAAAATAATATGAAAAAAAAAGAAATAAAGAAAAGTGTCAGTTTTGTAAGTTGTAAAAAATAATGTCATGGCCAGGGATCGAACCAAGGACGTCCAAGGAAAACACGCACTACCTTCACCACTGAGCCAGACTGCATTTGGTGTTAGGATATTGAAATAAAAACGTTTTAAACGAATTCGCTTCCTGGGAATGCAAATCACGTGCGAAGATCTTCATCTTCTTTGTTTGAATTTTCAAACATTTAGCGTCGACTGAGTTCGACACTAAGGCCCCTGCAATTTTCAAAAATCACACACAAGTAATATAAATGCATTATGAGTACATGAATCGATTAAAAACATCATTCTAAACACGATGGTGGTCTCGATTTGGTCCAATTTTGCCTATTTTAGAAGATCCCAATTCGAACAGAGGAACCTTAGCCATGGTGGATTTCGATTCAGGTACCTAAAATGCAATTAAAATATGCAGAAAGTTTCGAAACTCCATTCTAAACACAAAACAAACATCAAAACATGTTAAATATGCATGATAATCAAAAATCGATTTTGAAAAAGAATGGACAAACCGAAATCTGGAATTCACGATTCTTGATGGTTTTGTGATTTGTAAGGGTCTGGATCGATTCAGGAGACCTCCAGGAATGCAATGGAATACTTAGAATCGATTGAAACAAGCTAAAACTAGGGCTGCAAGTAACTTGAAGGGCACGGTTTTTTTGAGTTTGGAATAGGGTTCTTGAGGCAATTTTTCTGTCCTTTTTTCATGTGTATGCATTGTGTATATATAATAGATGGATGTAGGTCAGAAATCAAGAGAAAATAATGAATCAATCAATGTAAAAAAATTTGATTTGGTATGAAACCAAATCTTTCCTTTTTGATCCAATTTTCATCAATTCTCTTGCCAATCAATGTTAATTTCGAAATTGCCAGCTCTTATGGATTGCTTGGACCTCAAGAATGAGAGAAAAATCCAATTTGCATTTAATTTTGATTTTCTACCTTTTATTTTAATTTAATTGGCTTTTAAATGATTAAAATCCAAATTAAATAGAAAAATAAAGATAAAATTCGTGGCCTTGGGCTTAGAGGTTCCAAATTAGCTGAGATACAAGTTTGAACCAAGAAAAATTAGGCCCATTTGCAAAATTTTGGATTTTGACAAGTATTTCTCTTTGTGCACCTCTTCAAAAATGCCCAACTTGTGCAAGGTGTAACTTGCTCAATTTTTAACATTTTTTACTGTTCTTGGACTTTTTAGAAAGATCTAGATGTCCTCTAAACAACCTCTTTGGTTTCATTTCAATTGGCAATAACACTTCTTTACAAAATGTTGACTTTTTGTTGACTTTGAAAAGGACCTATAATGTTTTGATCCATATCTTTCAAATGAAGCATTTTCTGACCATGCTTGTGAGACATGAAGTTGTAGATAATTGAATTCTCTTCAAAATGGGAGGTGGTGGAAAACTTTCTGATAAAGTATGAGAAAGTTATGCTCAGTCAAAGTTCAGTTGACTTTTCCTTAGAAAACCCTAATTTGGAAAGTTTGACTTTTGAACAAATCTTGAGTTTTCTTGATGAATCATGATCAACCCTTGATAAAATGATGAATGTTACTTCAAAATATGGATGTTGACCAAAAATCATGAATTTTGACTGTATGTTGACCACAGTTGACTTTTTGTCCAATACAACTGATTTTCAACCATCTGAGCAATTGTCTGAGGAAACTTGACTTGTAAGGCTTGAAACTTGACATGGAGATTCTTTGAAGCATGTGAGGAGGCATGGTAACCATTGGAGATGTTGGAAGTCCATCTTGATCTGAGAATTGCCAAACCCTGGTTAGGATTGATTGTCTAGAGGAGGGTTTATCTGATCACCCTTGAGGAATCCTTGAGTATGGATGTATGGAATGTCTTGAGAAGTAAGAGGGCAAATTTTGGGGTATGAAAACGACACCTACAACTTTTGGGCTTTGAAGAACAAGATTCAAGACATGATTAAAGGCAGGGAAATTGAATTTGACCCTCCTGTCGAAACTCCGAATGTGATCAACGCACCAATGCCTGACCATGGTAAAAGTTCCAATGCTATAAAGGAAGACTCCTATGTTTATGATGTGAGCAAGCTAACTATTCCTCTGATGACTGTTAAGAAAGATTTGTTGCAAGCCGGTGTATTTCCAGGATGCCCGGATGATTGTCGTTGGTGTGCATCTGAATCTGACGAATGTGCTTGGTTGAAAAGGCGTATTCAACGCATGATGGAAAACCGAGAAGTGCTATTTCTGAAACCTCCCGCTGTGGAGAATCTGTGTGAAGACATTTCTAAGAATCTGAAGATCGAAGATGCAAGTGAAGACGTACCAGAAGTCTGGAATATCTTGGGGCAGCCAAGTGGAAAGTTCAATTTCATGGTGAAATACACCACCCCTGAAAGTTACAAAATTCCTATTGAAGATGTCAAGGCAACCGGATGGGGAGACGATTTCCCATAAGACTATGCTGATGTAAACACAATAAGGATCTCCTCTGCCGATCCTGCGCCTAGAGTGGCACCTCTCATCATTACTTCTCCTAGATGAATTCCATATTCCTCTGACAAAGCTATACTGTGGAATTATGGAGCCAAAGTTTACTATCATGGCGTCAAGCAAGAGCCTTTGACCATTGAAGATATTGCAGTTGAAGCTTCCGATCCTGACATCGACAACATCACCGGATCAAGCAAGGTAACTAGAACTGGAAGAGTATTTTCTCCAGAGATCTCTCCACCAAAAGACACTGCGACTCCAGCTCGCATTCCAGCTATCGAACCAATTCCCAAAGTGAGAGGGAAAGAACCAGTAACTCATCCTGCTCAGACAGAAATACCAAAGGAAGCTGCTGAAGATACCTCCAAGCAAGAAATGGAGGAAATTCTGAAGATCATCAAGAAGAGTGACTACAATGTTGTGGAACAATTGGGACAAACTCTGTCCAAGATATCCATGTTAGCTCTGTTATTGTGCTCTGAGGCTCATGCTAAAGCCTTAGTGAAGTTTCTGAAGAATTCTCACATACCGCAAGACACTACTGCTGATCAATTCGAAGGTTGTATTGCTAGCCTGACCGTTAACAACAGTTTAAGCTTCTCTGATGCTGATTTGAGTTCTGCCGGAAGGAAACACAACAAAGCCTTGCATGTCTCCATTGAATGTAAGGGCACTACATTGTCTCACATATTGGTGGATACTGGTTCTGCTCTGAATATTCTACCAAAAAGTGCTTTCGACCGACTTAATGTTGAAGGAGTGGTCTTAAAGTCCAGCGACATAATTGTAAGAGCTTTTGATGGTTCTAAATGAACAGTGCTTGGAGAGCTCATCCTGCCAGTTAAAGTAGGTTCCCAGACTTTCAACTCTACCTTCTTCGTCATGGACATTCGCCCAACTTACTCTTGCCTACTTGGACACCCTTGGATACATGGGGAAGGCGTTGTTACCTCTACCTTGCATCAAAAGCTGAAGTACCCAGTAAAGGGGGAGATTGTTACGGTATGCGGTGAGAAATAATGCATGGTAAGCCATCTGCAGTCGTTTTGATACCTCGAAATGGAAGGTGAATTCATCAAAACTTCCTGTCAAGCTTTCGAAGCAGTTCCACAAGTCATGTCTGTTGACTCTCCTGTCACCCCTAAAGTTACTAAAGTTCCACCAAGAATGGCCTCACTGAGGAACGCCCAAGCTGCAGTTGAAGGAGGAGGTCGTACTGTTTGGGGTCAGCTCCCTGATCTTCCTTTCAAATCTGACAGGACTGGTTTAGGCTTCACCACCAAAGGTTAAAAGATGATACGTCGTGAATGTGCCGACAAACTTCCCTTCCACATCAGCAAGAATGGAGTCCATGCTATAGAAGATGACGACAACAACTTCGACATCAGCGACTGGATCTTCCCAACTCCAGACAACGGACTCAGCAATTGGAAGACCGAAGACGTCATACTAATCTCCTTTAGACAGGAGTAATTGCTTTTTATTTTCTGTTATGCTTTTATTTCTTTGTTTACATTCAGACAATAAACTTAAAAGCCTAGTGCCTTGCCCCGGGCATAACGGCTCGTTTGTGAGGGTTATTATTTGTCATTTGCATATTTTCATTCAATAAAATCATTGGACTTTTGCATTTAAATACTGTTTTCTTCATTTCTTTTACTTTATTACCCCTCCAAAAAGCTATGTGTTCTTACACACACCCATGTGATACATTGCAGATTCACTCCGAATCTCGTTGATAACAGCTTTGCTATTGCTAAATATGACTTCGATAATCCGATCTACCAAGCCGAAGAAGAAGGTGAGGAAGATTGTGAAATGCCAGGAGAACTTGTCAGACTACTACAGCATGAAGAACAGGTTATACAGCCACACGAAGAGCCAGTCGACGTCGTGAATCTAGGTACTGACGAAGACATAAAAGAAATCAAGATAGTAGCAGGTCTTGAGAATAGTATCAAGGAAATATTGGTCCAGATGCTGCGAGACTATATCGATATTTTTGCTTGGTCATACAAAGACATGCCAGGTTTGGATATTGACATTGTGGTACACCGACTACCAACGAAGGAAGGATTTCTCCCTGTAAAGCAGAAGGTCTGTCGTATGCGCCCTAAGATGTCTGAGAAAATCAAATCCGAAGTTATGAAACAGTTCAATGTCGGTTTCCTAGCCGTTACTTCTTATCCACAGTGGGTTGCAAATGTGGTACCCGTACCTAAGAAAGATGGCAATGTATGGATGTGTGTGGACTACTGAGATCTGAACAGAGCAAGTCCGAAAGACGATTTTTCACTTCCTCATATTGATGTTCTAGTTGACAACACCGCTCGACATAAGGTTTTCTCCTTCATGGATGGCTTCTCCAGTTACAACCAGATCAAAATAGCTCCTGAATACATGGAAAAGACTACTTTCGTTACACGGTGGGCCACATTCTACTACATGGTCATGTCATTCGGTTTGAAGAACGCTGGCACCACATATCAATGTGCCATGGTGGCTTTGTTTCATAACATGATTCATCACGAGATAGAGGTCTAATTCGACGAAATGATAGCTCGATCACAAATTGAAGAAGAACATCTCGAGCATTTGCGAAAGCTATTTGATAGACTGAAGAAGTACAGACTAAAACTTAATCCTAACAAGTGCACTTTCAGAGTTAGATCTGGTAAACTCCTGGGGTTTGTTGTCAGTGGTAAAGGTATTGATGTTGACCCCGTCAAGGTTAAAGCTATCCAAGAAATTCCAGCTCCCCGTACCAAGAAAGAAGTCAAAGGTTTCTTGGGACGGTTGAACTACATTGCTAGATTCATTGCACATCTAACTACTACTTGTGAGCCAATCTTCAAGTTACTGAAAAAAGATCAAGTAGTAGAATGGAACGACGATTACCAAACAGCTTTTGACAAAATCAAGGAATATCTATAAAATCCTCTTATCCTGATGCCGCCTGCCAAAGGAAGACCTCTTATCATGTACTTAACAATATTAGAGAACTCAATGGGGTGTGTGTTGGGGAAACATGACGAGTTTGGTCGAAAAGAGTATGCAATATACTACCTTAGAAAAAAGTTTACCGACTGTGAAACAATATACTCACAGCTCGAGAAAACTTACAGCGCTTTGGCCTGGGCTGCTCGCCGACTAAGACAGTATATGTTGACTCACACTACCTTGTTGATCTCCAAGATGGATCCGATAAAATACATATTCTAGAAACCTGCACTCTCCAGAAGAATAGCAATATGGCAAATGATCTTGATCGAATATGACATCCAGTATAATACTCAAAAAGCGATCAAAGGAAGTGTAGTAGCCGATCATTTGGCTCATCAAGCCATAGATGACTATCATTCTATGCAGTTCGAGTTTCCAGGCGAAGATGTTTTACTAGTTACTGATTGCGAAGAACCAGGACCAGACGAAGGACCTGAACCGGGATCCCGATGGACCATGGTCTTTGATGGGGCCTCAAATGCACTTGGAAACGGCATTGACGCCATCAATACGTCTCCTACTGGCGGACACACGCCTTTCACTGCCAGATTATGTTTCAGTTGCACCAACAACATGGCCGAATACAAAGCGTGCATCATGGGTATCAAAGCTGCTATTGACTTAAGAATCAAATTCTTGCAAGTGTATGGAGACTCAGCTTTAGTGACCAGTCAGATTAAAGGAGATTAGGATACGAAACATCCGAATCTCATCCCGTATTGAGAGCATGTTTTAAATCTGATCCCTTACTTCGAAGAAATCACTTTCGATCATATTCCACGAGAAGAGAATCAGTTGGCAGATGCATTAGCTACTATGTCATCTATGTTCAAATTCATATGGGACAACGAAGCTCCCCAAATCATCATCGAAAGGTTTGACGAACCAGCATACTGTTGTGAACTTGATACAGAAGAGAAACCTTGGTTCTACGAAGTGAAGAGGTATCTCGAGACTCAGGAATATCCCGCAGGGGCATGTATCAATGACAAGAAATTCTTGAGAAGATTCGCATCCAAATTCTTTCTCAGCAACGACATCTTATACAAGCGCAATCACGACTTATGCTTACTCCGCTGTGTAGACCAGAAAACAGCGGAACGGATTATGGAAGAATTACATGAAGGTGCATTTGGTACCCACTCCAGTGGACATACAATGGTTAAGAAGATTCTGAGAGCAGGTTACTATTGGTCCACCATGGAAGCTAATTGTCACCACCATGCTCAGTCTTGTCACAAATGCCAGATATATGCAGACAGAGTGGACGTACCTCCAGTACCGTTGAATGTTCTGACCGCTCCTTGGCCTTTTGCAATGTTGGGCATTGACATGATTGAAGAAATCAAACCTACCGCTTCCAATGGACACCGCTTCATCCTTGTTGCCATTGACTACTTTACCAAGTGGGTAGAAGCAGCCTCATTCGCATTTGTTACCAAGAATGTTGTGAGTCGATTCATCAAGCATAATCTTATCTGCCGATACGGCGTCCCTGAAAGGATTATCACGGACAATGGTACCAATCTCAACAACAAAATGATCACCAAACTCTGCACGCAGTTCAAAATTAAGCATCACAACTCTTCTCCATATCGGCCTAAAATGAACGGTGCAGTGGAAGCCTCCAACAAGAATCTCAAGAAGATCATACAGAAGATGACAGTGACTTACAAGGATTGGCACGAGATGTTTCCATTTGCTCTCCACGGTTACCGCACTACAGTACGAACATCTACAGGGGCAACCCCCTTCTCTCTTGTATACGGTATGGAAGCAGTCCTGCCAATCGAGGTTCAGATACCCTCAACCAGAGTCCTCCAGGACGCAGAACTAGGTGAAGATGAATGGATCTAGACTCGCCTTGACCAGATAAACTTGATCGATGAAAAACGGCTTGCATCCATCTACCATGGACAGATCTACCAGAAGCAAATGATCAGAGCATTCAACAAGAAAGTCAAGCACCGAGTCTACCAAGTCGGTGATCTAGTAGTCAAGTGCATCATCCTTCCACAAGGTGATCCCAGGGGCAAATGGACTCCCACCTATGAGGGGCCATATGTAGTCAAAACAGTATTTTCCGGCGGAGCTATGATACTTAGCACCATGGATGGAGAAGACTTCCCACACCCTGTGAACGCAGACATAGTCAAAAAATACTACATATGAACGAGACCCGCTAGGTCGACTGGCCTAGGCAAAAATAAGGGTATCTTGGCGAACCAAAAGGTTCGGGCAAAAGTTAAGGATATATACAAAAAAAGTGTACACCAGGCAAGTCGAAAACCTGCAAAGGCGGCTTGGGCAACAAGGGGTATCCCGGTAGACTGAAAAACCGAAAGGGCGGCCTAGGCAAAAGTTAGGGATTTAAGCGTACGAATATGTCTCATCCATATTACTTACTTACTTACAGACTTACTACTCTCAACATTCAAGATTCAAATGGAGAAAATAAATTCACTCACTTTCTATTGACAACAAGGAGATAAGATAGTCGAAATATATGGGCAATAGCATAGTTGAAATTCGACAGGATTGTTTCCGCATAGTTTTTTACTATTCTGACAATTTCCGCTTACTAGGATATTCGTCTCTTGTATGCAAATTGCCAAACTATAGGCCACTTTTTCAAATTCAATGCAAATTTCCTTTTCTAATTTTATTGTTTTTTGCATAAAGTCCAATGATTGCTTTGAATGATTATATGCATCTGACAATAAACATTTGTTCACAAACATATGAAAAGCGAATGAAAAAAAAGTAATTACTTCAGGCTCTAGGAATTGAGATGACACTAAAGTCACCAATGCATCCCCGTAGAGTCACTTTCACAAGAAATACATCCACAGAATCATCAATCACTATAGAGCCATCACTCTCCCTACAATGACAAATCTTCTCCAGCGAAGTACTAATCTCCTCCCAGCAAGTATTCCAATACTTCAAGCTTCATCACATTAGTCCCCAAGCAGTGATCTTATTAGCTTCATCACATTAGTCCCCGAGCAGTGATCTTATCAACTTCATCACATTAGTCCCCGAGCAGTGATCTTATAAGCTTCATCACATTAGTCCCCGAGCAGTGATCTTATCAACTTCAGCACATTAGTCCCCGAGCAGTGATCCTATCAACTTCATCACATTAGTCCCCGAGCAGTGATCCTATCAACTTCATCACGCTAAGTGATCAGCTTCAACATCATCACATTGGTCCCTAAGCAGTGATCTTATCATACTTATCTACATTCTCAAGCCATCACGTTACATTGGTCCCCGAGCAGTAACGCATCAGCCAATTACGCCAAGCAGTAACAGGTTATTATATATCACACCGCCTCCAGCAAGGTCTACACGCAAGATATTCATCCCCAACTGAGCATCTCTCAATGATTATCATTCCCCCAACAACAGCAATATCCAGACTCGAAACTTAGTCAGATAGTGCATCGGAGGAACTTACATTTCTCTTATTCCCCAGTCAAAGTCTTCAACAAACTTCAGATTCATCACCTCGAGTGGTCCCTATCAACTTCACCACGTCACGTTAGTTTCTAAGCAGTAACAGATTATACCATATCGCATTGCTCCCCAGCAAGGTCTATGGGCAGTGTAATCACCCTCTGCAAGATCTATGCACAAGATCCTCAGTCGAGTATCTCTTGATCGCTGTTATTCTTCCAACAGCATTAATATCCAGACTCGAGATTTGGTCAGATAGTGCATCGGAGGAATCAGAACCATCTCTTTTTCTCTCCAAGTCAGGGTTCGCAACAACCCTGCCCCCCAAGCAAACATCAAAAATCCCCAGCAGGACGTTCCCATCTTCTTCAAGATGGATATGTTTTGAAATATATTCATACATCTACATCTATATTCATATATCTACATAAAATTCATAACATATGCATAGATCATATACACTCGCATGCATCATAATCTGCATAAGACTAACCATATCCTATCAAGATTTCACTTTCCCAACAGGTAAAAGTCATTTTCCAAACAGAAAGGTCAAAGATTAATACCCGAAACAAGACGGGAAATCTATCTGAAAGACCACACAAATTATCTCCAGGCAGCAGATTATGGATTAACACCCGAAGCAAGACGGGAAAGCTATCCACATCCTGCCAAATATTCACCTCAGGAATAGCCAAGACGAAGGTTTATTTTGACTCTCTCTTATTATCAACAACCCCGAATGGCATACTTAAGCCCATCTTCGACTACACATCTTCATCTCTCCATATGGCATCTTTAGCCCATCTCTGTTGTCTATGCTACTCAAAAGACAACTATAGAGTCTAGCGTACGACTCAGTTTCTCCCGATGGAATCATAAGCCCATCTCCGTTGTCTCTTCTACCCAAAAGACAAATACAAAGTCTATAATATGACTCAGTCTCCAGTAACAGCTTCTCCAAATGGCATCTATAAGCCCATTCCAGCGCATCATCAGCTGACGATCCTATTTCATACAACATCGTGTGCAAATTTTCAGGTGCATTCGAGTGTTCAATCATCTTCTACCTTCAGGTCACAAAAGGCAAGCATGCCAATCTAACCCTTCCAGTACAAGAAGATTGAACAAGGGCAACTGTTATACCCCAAAATTTTCCCTACCACTTCTCAAGACAATTCACATATCAATACTCAAGGATTTCACAAGGGTTGACCAGACAAACCCTCTCCTAAGCAATCAACCCAAACTAGGGTTTTGCCATTCTCAAGTCAAGATGGACTTCCCATGCTCCAAGTGATCATCATACCTCATCATATGCTTAAAGGGATCACCATGTCAAGTTTCAAGCTTACAAGTCAAAATTGCTCATCTAAATGCTTAGATGGTTGAGAATCAGCTGTATTGGACAAAAAGTAAACTGTGGTCAACATACAGTCAAACTTCATAATTTTTGGTCAACACCAACATTTTGAAGTAATATTCATCATTTGATCAAGGGTTGATCATGATTCCTCAAGAAAAGTCAAGATTTGATCAAAAGTCAAAGTTTCTAAATTAGGGTTTTTTAGACAAAAGTCAACAGAACTTTGACCAAGCATAACTTTCACATACTTTATCAGAAATTTCCCCACCAAAGCTCATTTTAAATAGAATTCAATTCTCTACAACTTCATGTCTCACAAGCTTGGGCTAGAAATGCTTCATTTGGAAGTTATGGATCAAAACATTACAGGTCTTTTTAAAAGTCAACAAAAAGTCATCTTTTTGCAAAGAAGTGTTCATGAGCATGGAAACTTCAATGAATATGAAACCAAAAGGGATGTTTATAAGACATCTTGAGCTTTCTAAAAAGTCCAAGAACACCCAAAAATGTTAAAAATTGAGCAAGATACAAATTGTGCAAGTTGAGCATTTTTTAGGAGGTGCATAAAGAGAAATACTTGAGAAATTCAAAAAAATTCCAAATAGGCCTAACTTTTGTTGATTCAAACTTGTTCCTAATCCCAATTGTAACCTCCAAGCCCAAGGCCACGTTTTTATCTTTTATTTTTATTTATTTTGGATTTTTATTCATTTAAAACCAATTTAATTAAAATAAAAGATATAAAATCAAATTTTAAATGCAAGAGTGATTTTCTTTCATTCTTGAGGTCCAAGCAAGCCAATTGATCTGATTATTTCGAAATAAGGAAGATTGGCAAGATATTTGATTGAAATTGGTTCAAAAAGGCAATATTTGGTTTTATTTCAAATCAAATATTTTCTCATTGATTGGCATGTGATTTCTTCATAATTCTTGACCTAATTCACTCTAGTATATATACACACTGATTCCAGATTCCACAAGAACGAATTTGATGCCTCAAGAACCCTAAACCAAGTGCAAAAATCCGTGCATTCCAAGCAAACGATAGACCTCTTTTTGCATCAATTCAAGGCATTCTAAGCATTGCAACGTGTTCCTGGTGCTCCTCTAAATCGTTCCAGATACTCACAAGCCAACAATACCTCCAGAATCACTCAATTCGAGTCACGGTTTGCGCAACTCTAACTCAAAATTGATTTCATATTTTCATGTATAATCAATTGAATTTAACCATATATTTGTGTTTGTGATAAAGTTTCGATGATGTCTGGATAGTTTAATTGAAGCTTAGGTGCAAAACGAAAGGTTCACAATGGCTAGGGTTTAAAACCTTGGATTGGGGCTTTCCAGAATAGGAAAAATCAGACCAAACTAGGAATATATTTGTGATTAGGAGCTTGATTGCAATCGAACCATGGCTTTACCTCTAATTTATATTGCGTTTTCTGGATTTTTTGAAATTACAGGTGTTATAGTGACGAACGAAGCCGCCACTATACGTTTTAGCTACGAACGAAATTCGTAGGTAAAACCCTGGATATTTGAACGAAGAAGACGAAGGCTGTGCGCGCGTTTTTGATTTAAACGTTTCTAGAAAATTATTTTCACATATATTCTTATTGTTCCGTATCACTAACACCAAAACAGGTTGGCACAAATGGCAAAGGCACGCGAGTGTGAGGGAGAGGACCAGGGTTCGATCCCTGGCTCCTCACATATATTTTTATCTCTTGCAAAACTAACCAATTTTTTTTCTTCATATTTTCCTATTATTTTCTTTTCTAATTTAATTTCTTTTCAAATATTTTTTTAACACATCAAAAAATCACAAAAAAATATTTTCTTTTTGCATTTAGGTCAGAAAAATATTTACTTAATTTTTAACATAAAAAAGTAATATTTTTCATTCATATTTTAATTAATTGTTAATTAATCGAAAAATTAACTTTTAATTGTTTTTCTATACTAAAATTAATCCAGAAAATTCCCAAAAAATATTTTCTCATCTAGCTAGGTTTGCTAACCCTAAAACTTTTTTCCTCACTCAAAAAATATTTTTCACTAACATTATTTTCTCTTATTTGCAATTCGATTCTTTTTTCGATTATTGTAACTGCTTCCAAGTTGTAATAGTTAGGTCTATTTTCTTGCATTTTCTTTTCCAATATCATGTAACTGCTCATGGGATGTAATAGTTTAATTAGGTTTTACTTTCCGTACTCCTCAATTATGTAACTGCCCCAAAGCCATGTAATAGCGTAGGATTTACTTTCCGCACTTTACATTCCTGCAATTTACTTTCTGCACGTATAAACTGCTAGTAATTAGGTGTGTATGGCAAAATTAATTCAATCAATCTAGATCACTAATACAAGACAAGATATCTGAAAACAATACACTTTTCTCACACATGCACCCCCTAGGGTATTCTCTCTCGTTGCCTTATAAATGATAAAGTCCCTCGAATGTAGGGGTATCTTAGTATGGTTGCCTACGATATATCATCACAGTCCCTTCGACTTAAAAGATCATAGTCCCTCGATGTTGCCTACGAATGCATGATCTCGTCCCTCGGTTGTTGCCTACGAAAAGTGATGATCGTCCCTACGAATGTGCTAGGATACTCCTACAAGTTGCCTTCTATGACCGTCCGATGTCCCTTCGAATGTCCCATTATATCCAATGAATAGGGTTACCTACCAACTAATGGTATGGATAGCGTTGTTCTAAAGGAAAGTAAAATAACACGGAAACGACCATTATGAGTAGGTAATAAGTCTCTAAATTGCTTGCTCAATCAAAACACTTTTCACACCTCACACTTTCAAAAAAAAACTTTTCAAATACTTTGTATACATTCCAGCGTGAATCATTACAAAGTCTTTTCTAAAAAAAAACATTTCCAAACACTTCGTATACATTCCAGCGTGAATCATTACGAAGTCAAAGCGAAATGCCTTTTCAAAAATCTTTTCAAACACAAAAAAAAAGCAATTTAAAGTGAGCTAAAGCAATTAAGATCCCGTAGATAACTACAGATGTAAAGGATGCTAAAACCTTCCCTTTTCATAACCAACTCCCTTTTCACTTCCCTTAATTGGATAAAAGAAAAGTCGGTGGCGACTCTTGCTATCCGCAACATTTGCGATCAAACGCAAAACAAAACAAGTCAGTTCTCCCACCGTGTTACAGCAAGCATCCTTAGCCACTTCACATGTATTGATTGATCTAAAGATGTTTTTGTCAAGTCCATCAAATATAGCATTCAATGCCTTTGAATTTGCATGGGCTAGTTCATCATCTTCCTTTGACCAATTTTCTTCAGGTTTCAGCTCACCAATAGGTTGATTATCAGCTCCAATAATCATAGGATGTGTCCATCCTTTCAGAATAGCCTTCCAAGCCCTTTTGTCCAAGGACTTTATATAAGCTGCCATACGAGGCTTCTACAAATCATAGTTAGAGCCATCCAGGATGGGTAGTCTACAAATCATATTACCAGAAAGTATCTTCCCTAGACTTCACCCAGAGATAGAGCGGGATTCCTGCTCTGATACCAATTGAAATTCTGGTATCAAATATGAGATGTCGAAGGTAATGTCATGACACTTATATTTGCTTAAAACACAGTTAAACAGAACAGACTATAACAGTGCAGAAAGCAATAAAAACACAAAGAATTGATAACCCAGTTCGGCTCTAAATAACCTACGTCTGGGGGCTTCCTATCCAGGGATGAAGTTTACTATTAATAGTATTAATTCGGAGCTAAACCTTCCCCATTTACACCTCCTCACTTAATCAAACTACCCAGTGATCCTTCTATCTAAGATACCACAATTAGATATGAGAATCCTCCGCTCACTCCCTCAGTACCACAACCCATGATACTAAAAACAACTAAAGACTGAAGATACTCTTCAAAGACACACAATCATGCTTGCTTCAAAGCTTATGGTGATTGAAAACAAACAGCTGAAAAATGTCCTTCTCATGTAACTAACAAGAGATACTCACAATAAACAACTAATAATAAAAATAATGAACAACCAAAAGTAAAAACTAAAATTCACTAAAACTGGAACGGCCAACTGCAAAATAAGGATTGCAACCCTTTAAATAGAGTAACAACAACTAGGGTTGCTTGACTCACAAGTCTTCAGCGCCTCCTATCTTCTCTCCATGAAACCAAGAAATTAAAACTCCAAAGATATAGCTGAAGACGTTTCACCAGCTGTAAATAGACCTATATTTGTAATTTTATCTGTGGTGTTTAGGTATTTTGATAGTGATTAGGAATAACTCGTAAAGAAAAGTTAGAAGTTCAGAGTATCAGTTTTAGGTGAAAATTTTGATATCAATTGGCCTCCCCTTCAACCCTCAGGTTGAGATATTTGTATAGGCTCCTTGGGCATGGGTTATATAGTGGCTTTCCCTAACTCCACAACGGGGAAATATGGCCTAGAAGGGATTAAGTCTCCTTAGAATTTATTGAGGTGAATATCCTGCATTGGTTGGACTTTATTAGGTTGCTACTAGTACACGTCATTTTCCATGTTTACTAAATAAATATGCAATGGGAGTTGATTTGGTTGGCCCAAATCCAAATTGATGGTCTGTCACCTAGATGTTGATGTCATCATGATGTATCGGGCATCTATCTTTCCCACAGTGGTCACTCCGCATAATTAAGACATTGAGTTTGAATCTTGCATTCCTGAGTCTTCCTTCTTATGATATAGTCCCAATACAAAATACAAATAAAGTAGTTTTAAATAATTCATTTGTGTAATTTATCTAATAATGATTTATACATATGTGAAAGAAAGAAAATATAAAAATTGGATATTATATTTTCATTAAATATTATTATTTGACTTGGAGAAGCAAATAGACCACTTTTTCTTTAAAAAATTCAAATAATTAATCCTACAAAATAGTGTTTATGTATCGCGCAAAAAAAATGCAATTAAATAATCTCACTCTTAAACAAAAACATGACAAATTATTTCTTTAGAATATCATACATTGGTACAATTTATTTTAAATATAGACAATAATGTCTTTCCAAAGAAACAACTTAACCTTCTTTTGACATTTAAAATCAAAAGTTATTCTTTTAATTATTCGTATACAAAGTTATGAGCTAAAAAACTTAACCTATGATAATTTCAACGAAGACATGGGACATTTGGTATGCATGAAGAGCATGACCCTTGTGCATATTTGCATGATGCAGATAGTTTCTTTCCATCAAGACCAGTTATTTTAATATTTTCGAGTACAATTTTGGTGCATCCAATACGATCACAATTCAATTCAATTGCTTCATCGTCGTCTGCGGTTCCTTCAAAGTTTCGGAAAGTAATATCGCTCACTTTAACAGCTTTTCCTACCTCTTGATAAGGGTCATAATGCTGATCAATAATGATAGGGTTCTTCACACTAAAAAGTTTAATATTTTCGTAAGTTATCTTTCTGGCATATCCGGATCCTCCCTGAAACAAACAAAACATACAAAAAAGTTGGTATTTTTTTTGCGATTAATTAATTATCCAATTAAATATAGTTAGTTCTTACTATCCATGTCTTGATTCTAGCACCATTAGTTGTTCCCCTGAAGGTTATATTTCGTACATAAACATCCTCTACTGTAGCATAACTCCCACCTTTTCCAAGACTTCCAACACTATGTGTTCAACATCACATTCAAGAGTATTTAGAGGTTAATCAATGTCGATGAAATAATTACATAATATAAAAACTAAAATAAAATCACAAGATCATTTTATCAACTAACCTGATGCCATGACCAGGTCCACATAAAACATCAGTTATATTTATGAACTGGCAACCTGAGTTAATGGCGATACAATCGTCTCCTATGATAAATATTTGTTAAGAAAATTAATAACATGTAAATAACTTATGAAAAACACATCTCATTAATAATATATAATAAAAGAGAATAATTTAGGATTAAACCAGTTGAGATGATCGATTGTTGAATGACTATATGTGTTGACGATGAAATGTCAATCCCATCGGTGTTAGGACTATCTTCTGGAGCAGTCATACGAAGATTGAAGATTAAAGCACCCATGCATGAGTTTATGCTTAAATGATTTCTTGGACTATTGATGTGTCTTAAACCACTTAGTTTTATATTTTCACATCCAGTAATTCGAAGAGCCTACACATACATATTATTTCAAATGATTAAATATAAACTTTAATTCTAAGACTCAAAATATTATAAAAATCATTTAAATAACTAACTTACTGTTGGTCTATCACCTTCGCCAACTTTGTTCCACCAAGAACTACCTTGACCATCAATTGTTCCTTCTCCACTAATAACAAGGCCATTCACATGAGAGAATGTAATCCATGATTCACTATCACTATTATCCCATTTCCAACTCTCCCTATTTTCTGGAGCAATAATAGTTCCCATTATCTGTCAAACCAAATATTGACAATATTATTTTTATTAAAATAAAATTAAAATTAAATATTGACACGGGATACTAAATATATTTCATTATTTATAACCCACCTCGACATTAACTGTTTCAGATTTGCAAGGACCTCGAAATTTTATAGGTTGCAACATAAATGTTTTGTCTAGAGGTATTATAAGTGTTGGGTTGCCTTCGGTGGTACCACACACGTCTTCCCATGCTTTTAGAAAAGCCTTTTATATAAAAGTTTATATAACTGAATTAGATATTTAGGAGATTTTGTATCATAAGAAATAAAATATATGCAAAAAAAATGTATGAAATAAAAAAGAAGAAATTATAACAAAGATATACATTTGAATCATCTGTATTTCCATCACCCTTGGCTCCATAACTAACAACATTAAAGTTTTGACCACTTTGGTTTTGATTTACAAATGTAGAGCTCATACTAAGTGATGAAATACAAAACAATAGAAGAAGAGAAAAAAAGCCTTTCATCTTAAAAAAATAGTTTAATTAAAATAGGAGTAATATGTTGTGTCAAGCTAGAACAATTGGTTAATAGAAAATAAAAGAAATCACAATTATTTATATATTAGAGGAGCGTAAATACTAGAGAAAACCATATTTATTGCCAATAATTATAAGGATTTCTGTGTCTATAGGATTCACTACAAACAAAACAATTATTGTTGGGTCAAAAGGAATTTGCAAAGTTTAGGAAATAGTATTTGAATTATCTTTATGTCAAACATTTATTTTGAGTAGTATTTTGTCGACAGAAAAAACCAAAAAATATATTACTAATCCCTTTTTTTGGTTACACGACAAGACAATATTGTAACATTCCACAACTAGGCTTTTTAATAATATTGATATAAATTGATGAAAATATTAATTATGGATTCAATTAATAGTAATTAAGTATAATTTATGTAAGAATAAAATAAAAATATATATTTGGAATCTCACTAGTCTAATGAATAAAAAGTTGGTCTTTTCTTAAGTGTCACATGCTGTGCGAGAGAGAGGAACAAAGTGACTAAAATAAAGAACAGTGATGAGTAGGAATTACAAAATGCCATAGAAAATAAAGTAAATTTCTTAATCGACTCCATGTCCTTCTTAGTCACTTTTGTGAAATTTTATTTTTATTTTCGAGATACTGAAAATAAACTTCCGGTTAGTACTCCATTCAATAAAATTTAGTTTGGGTGCAAACTGGAGATTTATTTACGGCATGCTATCGAAAATATATTTCCGGTACATTGATGAACTTACATCGCGCCAGAACCTTTCCCCTCTCCATAACAAAAACATTTTCAAAAACTCTCTCAAAACCCTTATCACCAATATCAATTTTTCTATCAAACAATCAACACAAATCATCGAGCAACAACCAAATCTCAACCAATCAAGCAACAAACAAATCACAATCAATCAAGTAAGTGATTTACACATTTTTAGAGTTTATGTAAAATCGATTGAAACTAGTTAAATAGGGCTTGAAATGTGTTGTTTTATGTAGTTTACATCATTAGGAGTCATTATAATACTATCTGTAAACTCTTTTTGACGATCAATCTGTGTATTTTGAGGCATTTGGGTGTTTGGGTTGGTGGTTTCCGCTGTTCTGTTTCGCAGACGTAACCAGATATTTATTTTCGGTTTCAGGGGATGAACAAAACCGGAAATAAATTTTCGGTATCTGTCTGCATAATTTTCTTCCTTCATTTTTTCCTCTGTGAGTCGAGTGATATGTTAACGTCTCGGTCTTGCTTCTACAAGAGATATGTCTAAATGAGACGATCATTTGAGGCATGGCCAGGTTACACTATATGCTTCTTTGTAGAGAGAGGAGTCAGGCCACACGACCTCTGAAGACTCATGCCACACAGGCTCTATCGACATCCAGATAGGCTATGTTTGAGGCACCACTTGCTCCTTCTGATTCTTCTTCTTCTACTTCTTCATCCCGTAGTAGACGGGAGTCTCCAGTCCATCCCTCCCCGCCTCCTTCATACCGCAGACACACATCCTCATCATCCTCACCACCACGAATTTTTAAGGCAGGATCTACATCTGCTACACACACGGGGCCCTCTGAGGTGAGACCCGATACTACACCCCCAGTACATCAGGTACCAATACCGAGGCCAACAGAGGCACCAACGACAGAGGCGACACCGGCGGAACCAGAGGTCCCTCATGTCTTTGGAGGGGAACCTTCTGACTTATCTGTGCTTGCACATTATCCCACCTATGTGGCTAGACATTTATGGGATGGAGAGGTACGAAATTTACATTTATGTTTCATTTAATAATTATGTTATATTATGAATAATATTATTAATTATAACAGTGTTTTTTTTCTTGCAGGATCGGGATATATTAAAGGTCATCAGCCATGAGAGGAAGATCAACAAGCTAACTCCCCCTGTCGAGCCATGGTTTGATGATCTGCTGCTGACTAGTGGGTTGAGAGACTTGACCCTCTGTGGATATAGCGTGGTCAACTGGGAGATGACCAATGCATTTGTAGAGAGGTGGCACGAGAAGACGTCTTCGTTTTATCTACCACACAGGGAGATGACGATCACACTCGATGACGTCCTTTGTCTGCTTCACCTTCTGATCAGTGGCGATTTCTAGATCATGAGAAGGTGGATAAATACGAGGAAATTGAGAAGTTGGTTGAGAGACTGGGGGTTACTGTGGAGGAGGCCCTACAAGAGGTTGATAATGTAACATATAACACCCCCTTATAATAACCCCAAATACATAAGCATATAATTAGAGTTAAATAACATGCATATACACAAAGGGCGTCACATCAACGTTTCCAGAAACTAAAAGCTTTCTAAAAACCAACAAAACAAACATGTCAATTAATAATACACCTGGTCATAGGAATAACACTTATTCAAAATTATAATTCATTTAGAATATGCATTACACAACAAAATTAACAAATAACTCATGTATTAGCAATGATTACATCCCATACTATAATCATTATTTTTACCAATAAAACCAATCCAAACATGACATGCAAGTCATCAATTAGGCATTAAATCCATCCAACAAAATATCTCAACATACATCCAAAATAAGAGAACATAACAATACGTCTCAAGAATCAAACATGAGTCGAATAACTATCCCACCCAAGTGTTACATGACCAGAAAATTTGACATAACTACCTAGTCAAAACACAAAAACCAACAAGCTAAGCTTCCACACTCTCCTCGTGTGAAACACCACTACCGCTACCTTTGGTACCTGAGCGATGTCGCATAGAACATTATTCCAAAAGAAGGGTGAGAATTCATATCATTATGAAAAAGTATAATAAGGAACAATGATTAAACAACATTCAAAGGAATTCATCACACCTTGCATAAATCAATGTAAATAGAATTATCACATCTGTTTGACATATTCAAGTATGCAACACAGCTCCATGGATTTAATTATCAAAATATCCAATACCATTTATCACAAAATGTGCACCATATCATCTAATAAGCACATATTCACAATATCACCAAAATCCACATATATGCACATTCATCAAAACATATCCACATCATCATATCACATAAATCACACATCAACAACCATTCACACCGACATGTGCAACTCAAGTGTAACTCAATGCAATATGCATGTGGATCCAAAACTTGTTATCATTTCCAGCAAGCCGACTTTCTAACTCTAAGGACTAGATAACCAACATAAAGCTCCATTCAGCGTTAAGCTTTACAAAGCCCATTCGACGTTAGGTTTGGGACAAGCAAATAATCTCCAAGAAATTACCCAACTTTGCCTCTTCTCCAATACTTTATGCTAGTGTAGTGTGAAACAACAACAAGACTCATGCAATTAAGACGATCACAATCCCTTAATCATACAAGAACATATACTCCAACAATTGCACAATTACCACATAACATGATTTCAATCCCAAACAATGCATCACATAGCATTCATCATCTCATCACAACAAAATAAAATTTATTAAATAAACCAATTCATAGCATTCATGTTTCATCAATGCATAATAAACATATTCACCAATACATGATATTACACAATCACATTCATAGCATTATCATTTACTCACTAGGATTCATGCCACGAAGGATACCCACAAATTCATTGATCATCACATACATTGATATTTCAAATAAACAACGTATAATCACCATAAGCTACAACAAATCCCAAACAAAATAAACCATCAAATGCCAACCATTCTAGTCCTATCATAAAGACAATTTCACTAGATTTCTAGCGCTTCGAACGACACTTAAAACCGAGTTACGGATCAAAAGATATGACCAAAACAGTTTTCAGAAATATTTTTCATTTTTCGTTCAGTTTGTGTCGACGCATAAGTCGTATGCGTCGGCTTATAAAATAGCATGTGTCGACTCATAGTTGTATGTGTCGACTCATACAACATTCCAAGTTCTATTTCTCAAAATCAACTCAGTATGTGTCGACTCATAACCACATGTGTCGACGCATAATGACTGAAAATGCCCAAAAACCAGATTTTCATGTTCTAAACTCAGTTTTCAATGTAAAGCTTCGAGTTAATGTCCCAACAATCCATACATCTCAATTCAAACATCACAACAGTATATAACAGTACATCATGGTTAATTACACACAAATTCGTTCTATTTCCACATGCAAATTAGGGATTTCACATAAACCCTAACTTTCCAATTTCTAGATTCAAACACAATAAAACCTATCATGTTCGTCTACCCATTAACCCAATAATACTATCCCATAATAATAAGGATTCTCCCCCTTACCTCTTGATGAAACCCTTGTTTTTCAAGCTCTAACTCTTTCTTCCTCTTTTATCTTTTCTCTTCTCTTTCTCTTGTTTTCTTTCAAATGAATTTTATAACTCTCTTATCTTTCCTTTCCTCCCTTTACTAACTTAATTCTTATTGGGCTTAAATTAATTAAAACCCCCATATTTCTCATACTACCAATAATTAGGCCCAATAGTTATTTCCTCTTAATAACAATATTAGTCCGATTAACCCAAAACACACAAATACACACATAGTTGGTAGGTAACCCTATTCGTTGGATGTAGAAGGGACATTCGAAGGGACATCGGATGGTCATAGAAGGCAACTTGTAGGAAGTATCCTAGCACATTCGAAGGGACGATCATCACTTTTCGTAGGCAACAATCGAGGGACGAGATCATGTTTTCGTAGGCGACATTGTGGGTCTATGATCTTTGATTCGAAGGGACTATGATGATATATTTGTAGGCAACGGTGCTAAGATATTTCTACGTTCGAGGGACTTGACCATTTATTCGAAAGGCAACGAGAGAGAATACCCTAAGGGGTGCATGTGTGAAAAGAGTGTGTTAGATTCAGATATATTATCCTGCAATTAGAAGTGATCTATGTCCGTTTTTATCTTGCCATACACGCCTAATTACTAGCAGTTTATAGGGTGCAGAAAGTAAATTGCGGAAAGTAAAGTGCGGAAAGTAAATGTTCTACGCTATTACATGGCTTTGGGGCAGTTACATAATAGGAGTGCGGAAAGTAAAATCCTAATTAAACTATTACATCCCATGAGAAGTTACATAGTATTGGAAAAGAATGCGAGAAAATAAATCCTAACTATTACATCCTGTAAGCAGATACATAATAATCGGAAAATATAAGAAATTCGCATCAGAGAAAAATATGTTAGTAAAAGAAAATTTTGAATGAAGAAAAATGTTTTTGGGTTGGCAATGATAATTAGATGATAGAGTAATTTTTTAGGAATTTTTTGGATCGTTTTTGATAAGGAAAAATAATTAAAAGTCAATTTAATGGTTAATTAACAATTAATTAAAATATGGATGCAAAAATATTAATTTTAATGTCAAAAATTAAATAAACATTTTTCTGATTAAAATGCAAAAGGAAATTATTTTTGGTGATTTTTAAATGCTTGAGAAAATTATTTGAAAAGAAAATAAATTGAAATAGAAAATATTAAGAAAATAAAAAAAAAGAGTTAGTTTTGTAAAGTGGTAAAAAGAAAGTGAGGAAGCCAGGATCGAACCCAGGACCTCATGGATAAACCAACTAACACGTTACCATCTGAGCTAGGCTGCCTTGGTGTTATTGGATTGCAAGCATTGGATTATAAGTGTTGCAATGTGTCATTCTGAATTTTCAAAGCAAGTCAAACGTGGGGACGGTTGTAACGAGAGGACGAATTAGAACGCGCCACGCCTAGGTCACCGATCCACGCCGGTCAAAGACAACGCAGAGACGCCGGAGCAAAGCTCCGGTCGTCTTCTGCGGCCGATCCAAACTCCTAACCTGCAAAACAGCCAAAATAAAAAGCAAAGAGATACCCTACCCTCCTAATTCGACCCTTGCGAACACGATGGTGGTGTTCTCTTATCCTGAAACAGCCTGGAAAATGAGTTTCGAAGAAGATAACACGATCTACCCTAACAATGGCAGATCCTTATTCCTGCGTTAGAGCTTGCATGTAAGGTATCAAACCTGTTCTAATGGATGTCCTGAGATCATTCAAACAATTGAAAACAGTTAATAATGCATGAATCAAAGAAAACGAATTGCAAAACTTTACCCAATCGGTGAGAGTTGGATGGCACAATTTGGAGTGCTTTGGCTTCGTGTAAGGGCTGAGATCGATTGTTGGAATGCTCAGAAACACAATGGAATGCTTGAAATACCTTGAAACCTGCTGGAAAATAGAATACGAATTTTGCAACTTTAAGAGAACTTTTGAGAAATTAGGGTTGCTTCATGAGGCTAGGGTTTCGTTTTTTGGTCTTGTGAATGCATTAGGTATTTATAGAGCAAGAGATTGGAGCAAAAAGAATGAAAAAAGATATGGCTTTGAATGCAAAAATATTTTCTTGTTAATTTCCATCAAATCTTTCCAAAATTTGATTTTCTCTTCCTTGTATGAGCTTGCACGAAATTGGCATGTCTTGTGGGCTTCCTTGGTCCTCAAGATTGATAGAAATCCAACCCAACTTGTTTTACACCTTGTTTTCATATTTTATTTAATTTAAAATTGAATTAAATGCTTTTAAATTCAAAAATAAATCAAGAAAATAGGAAAAGGTCGTGGCAAGGCATCAAGAGGTCATAAATAATATTATGATCAAGTTTGGATAATAAAATTATAAGCCCATTTGGAAAAAATTGGATTTTGTCAAGTATTTTTCTTTGTGCACCTCTTCAAAAATTCTCAACTTGTGCAAGGTGTATCTTGCTCAAATTTTAATATTTTTGGGTGTTCTTGGACTTTTTAGAAAGATCTAGATGTCCTCTACACAACCTCTTTGGTTTCATATCAATTGAAGTTTCCATGCTCAATAACACTTCTTTACAAAAAGTTGACTTTTTGTTGACTTTGAAAAGGACCTGTAATGTTTTGATCCATATCTTCCAAATGAAGCATTTTCTGACCAAGCTTTTGAGACATGAAGTTGTAGAGAATTGAATTCTCTTCAAAATGAGAGGTGGTGGAAAAATTTCTGATAAAGTATGAGAAAGTTATGCCTGGTCAAAGTTCTGTTGACTTTTCCATCAAAACCCTAATTTGGAAAGTTTGACTTTTGATCAAATCTTGAGTTTTCTTGATGAATCATGATCAAACCTTGATAAAATGATGAATATCACTTCAAAATATGGATGTTGACCAAAAATCATGAAGTTTGACTGTATGTTGACCATAGTTGACTTTTTGTCCAATACAACTGATTTTCAACCATCTAACCAATTGTTTGAGGAAACTTGACTTGTAAGGCTTGAAGCTTGACATGGAGATTCTCTGAAGCATATGATGAGGCATGATGACCATTGGAGATGTTGGAGGCTCTCCTGGATTTGAGGATAGCCAAACCCTAGCTTGGGTTGATTGCTTAGGAGAGGGTTTGTCTGGTCAACCCTTGTGAAGTCTTTGAGTATGGATGTATGAAATGTCTTAAGAAGTAGGAGGGCAAATTTGGGGGTATGACAGCTGCCCCTGTTAAATCTTCTTTTACTATAAGGGTTAGATTGGCAGGTTTGCCTTTCGTGACCGGAAGGTAGAAGATGATTGAACACTCGAGTACCCCTGAAAATTTGCACTCGCCGTTGATTGGTGATGCATGGAATGGGCTTACAGATGCCATTTGGAGATACTGGAGTCTCCACTGGGGAATGAGTTGTACGTTAGTCTCAAGAACGTCGCCTGAATAGGAGAATCGTCGGAGATGGGCTTAAGATGCCATCCGGAGAGACTGATGCTGGGGAATGAGCCGTACGCTAGGCTCTGCAGATGTTCCTGAAGGCAGAAGGGAGCACGGGGATGGGCTTAAGATGCCATCCGGAGAGAGTTGTACGTCAGACTTCGCCCTCGTCTTTGAATGAAGTTATTGGTTTGTATTGGTTTTTTAACCAAATATGCAGCATTCTGAAAGTGGAAAGAGGTCGACAAGTAGTCGGAGATGGGCTTAAGATGCCATCCAGGGAAACTGAGTCGTACGCCAGACTCTATAGTTGCTGTTGATAATAAGAGAGAGTCAGAATAAACCTTCGTCCTGGTTACTCTGAGGGGATAATAACTGGCAGAATGTGGATAGCTTCCCTGTTGTGTTTCGGGTGTCGATCGAATGCCTGTTGTCGGAGGACAACTTGGATGGTCGTTAGGATATGGTTTCCCGTATGGCTTCGGGTATTAATCTTGGACCTGTCATTTGGAGAAGATTCGAACGGCCTTTCGGATAAGGTTTCCCGTCCTGTTTCGGGTATTAATCCTTGACCTTTCGTTTAGAAGCGATTTTCACCTGTTGGGGAAAAACAAAAGAAACTTTGACAAGATATAGTTAGCTTCATGCAGATTATGATGCATGACAATGTGTATGAATGACATATGCACATGTTATAACTTCTATAAATAATGTATGAATGATAGATGTTGTGGTATTTCAAAACATATCCATCTTGAAGAAGATGTGAACGTCCTGCTGGAGATTTCTAACTTCTGCTTGGGGACGAAGTTGCTGAAACCCTTGCGTTGGAGGAGAAGGAAATGTCTTTGATTCCTCCGATGCACTATCTGACCAAGTTTTGAGCCTAGATATTAATGTTGTTGGGAATGGTAGAAACCGAGAGACACTCCACTGGGGATCTTGTGCGTAGATCTTGTTGGGGAGTGTCTGATCGTTGTTGGGGGACGAAGCTTAAAGAATCGGGAGCCTGTCGAAGCCTCCGGCTGGGGAATAAGAGATGTAGGTTTCCTCCGATGCATTATCTGACCAAGTCTCGAGTCCTGATATTGCTGCTGCTGGGGTAATCATAATTGAGAGATATTCTGCTGGGGATAAATATCTTTGCTGGAGATGAACCGTTACTGCTTGGAGACTGATGTAACAAGGTTAAGTTGGTTGGGGTCACTGCTCAGGGACTAACGTAATGAAACTTGGAATGTTGGAACTAGTGGAATGAAATTTGCACTATGCCGGGGAAGGTTTGCAGTGAGCGATACCTCTGTGGGGATTGTACTCTGCTGGGGATCATTGTGGTGACTTTCGTCGTCATCTCAATTCCTAGAGCCTGTAGTAATTATCTTTGTTCGTTCGCTTTTCGCATGTTTGTGAACAGATATTTATTGTCAAACGCATATAAACATTCAAAGAAATCGTTGGACTTTATGCAAAAACAAACAATAGCGAACATTGTAAAAAGAAAGAACTTGTATTAATTTGAAAGGTGGCGTATGGCCAAGCAGTTTGTATACAAGGAAAGTAAAAAGCTATGCGGAAACAATCTCGTCGACTTTCAACTATGCTAGTACTCATATATTTAGACTATCTCATCTTCTTGCTGTCAGTAGAAAGTGAGTGGATCGATTTTCACCATTTGAATCTTGAATGCTGATAGTAGTAGTCTGTAGGTAGGTGATCTGGACGAGACAAAGTGTACGCTTAAATCCCTAACTTTTGCCTAGACCGCCCTTTCGGGTTTTCAGTCTACCGGGATACCCTTTTTTTCCAAGCCGCCTTTGCAGGTTTTCGACTTGCCGGGTGTACATGTTTTGTATATATCCTTAACTTTTTCCCGAACTTCTTTGGTTCACCAGGATGCCCTTTTTTTGCCTAGGTCAGTCGACCTAGCGGGTCTCATTTATGCGTAATTTTTTTTTACTATGTCTGCGTTCACAGGGTGTGGGAAGTCTTCTCCATCCATGGTGCTAAGTATCATAGCTCCGCCGGAAAATACTGTCTTGACTACAAACGGTCCCTCGTAGGTAGGAGTCCATTTGCTCCTGGGATCACCTTGTGGAAGAATGATGCGCTTGACTATTAGATCACCGACTTGGTAGACTCGGTATTTGACCTTCTTGTTGAATGCTCTGATCATTCGCTTCTGATAGATTTGTCCATGGCAGATGGATGCGAGTCGTTTCTCATCAATCAAGTTAATCTGGTCGAGGCGAGTCTGGACCCATTCATCTTCGCCTAATTCTGCGTCCTGGAGGACTCTGGTTGAAGGTATTTGAACCTCGATGGGTAGGACTGCTTCCATACCGTATACGAGAGAGAAAGGGGTTGCCCTTGTGGATGTTCGTACTGTAGTGCGGTAACCATGAAGAGCAAATGGCAACATCTCATGCCAATCCTTGTAAGTCACTGTCATCTTCTGTATGATCTTCTTGATATTCTTGTTGGCGGCTTCCACTGCGCCATTCATCTTAGGCCGATATGGAGAAGAATTGTGATGCTTGATTTTAAACTGCGTGCAGAGTTCGGTGATCATTTTGTTGTTGAGGTTAGAACCGTTATCTGTGATAATCCTTTCGGGAGTGCCGTACCGACAGATAAGATTATGCTTGATGAATCAAGCCACAACATTCTTGGTAGCAGATGTGAACGAGGCTGCTTCTACCCACTTGGTAAAGTAATCAATTGCTACAAGGATGAAATGATGTCCGTTGGAAGCGGTGGGATTGATTTCTTCGATCATGTCAATGCCCCACATTGCGAAAGGCCAAGGAGCGGTTAAAACATTCAGTGGTACTGGAGGAACGTGCACTTTGTCTGCGTATATCTGGCACTTGTGACAAGATCGAGCATAACGATGAAAATCATCTTCCATGGTGGACCAATAGTAACCTGTTCTCAGAATCTTCTTAGCCATTGTGTGCCCACTGAAGTGGGTACCGAACACGCCTTCGTGTAACTCTTCCATGATCCGTCTCGCAGTTTCCTGGTCTACACAACGAAGTAAGCACAAATCATGATTGCGCTTGTATAAGATGCCATTGCTGAGAAAGAATTTGGATGCGAATCTTCTCAAGAACTTCTTATCTTGATGCGAATCTTCTCAAGCACTTCTTATCTTGATCTGAGGATAATCAAACCCTAGTTTGGGGTTGATTGTCCAGGAGAGGGTTTGTCTGATCAACCCTTGAGGAATCCTTGAGTATGGATATGTGAAATGTCTTGAGGAGTAGGAGGGAACATTTTGGGGAATGACAGTGCTTCTCGTGCTCATAGTCTTCCTCTTTGTGCTCAGACTCACGCTGGTCTCCTTCGTTGTTCTTGATACTTCCCTCAGTTTCGATACTCTTATCTGAGAACTCTATCCGGCTGACCACTTTAGGACCATTTTTGTGATGTCTGCCCTAGTTGAGAACACCAATGACCTTCTTCCTCTTGTTGATGAGCTTCTTCAGATCTTCTTGGCCTTGGACCAAGCTGGTAACCACTTCCTGGAACTGAGCATTCTGAGCCTGGAGATCTTTGAATGTCTGTTCAAGAGCCATTTCTGCTAAAATAAATAGCGAGAAAATGAGAAAACCAATCTTCAATGTACCTGTTATGCAATGTTATGCTATGATATGCGATGTTTATGCAAATGCAATGCAATGTTTTCAAGGACCTTTAGGAATTTAAATTTGTTAAACAAGCATGAACAAACTTTATTAATCTCTTTTTATTCTCTTTTTCTTTTTTTTTTAAGTACAAAAGATAGTTTGAAAAATAAAAGAACAAAAATCCTAAAGCTCTAAGTCTCCCATGGGCGCTTCCTCTTGGTGTTGAAGTAGGCGTTGATGTTTCGCTCTTCGTGAAGTAGCTTGGTCAACTCTAGTACCTTCTTCTCACTTGCATAGCACTGAGCTTCGAATGTATGCCTTTCTTCTTTTAGTTGAATCCAGGACATCTTCAAGCCTTCGAAATCAGTAGGCATGTCCGGATAGAGAACAGTATAGGGTACGTCACCTATAGCAACAGGTTCCATAATTACTGGTAACACGGAGTGTAAATGGCATCATGAGGTTTTGAGCTCGAGCTCGCACCCATTTGAGGAAAGGTTCCCAAGGGATGCAGTTTTAGTGCCCCAAAGTCTTGGTATCAGTCTTTTTTACCATGCCCCAAGCGTGTATGAACCTTCGATGGTAATTCTGGAGATCGTGGTTGTAGTCGAACACAATATCTTGGAGAAGCATATCATGAGGACCATCTCTTCGAGCATAACCAAACTGACGTAGAGCTAGAGAAGGGTTGTAAGTGATACCTCCCCTTATTCCAAGGAGTGGTACATTAGGGAATTCCCCACAACGCTCAATAGTGAAGTCCTTTTGAGGAAAAAGACACCAACGAATATCTGAATGAGAGAGTGACATCAGTCTTTGAGACCACTTCAATCTTTGCTCGTTCTTCATTACTGATTGAGGAAGGTGCGAAATAAACCACCTGGAAAGTAACGGTATACAACACATGAGAGTTCCTTGTCTTTTGATAGTACGAGTATGGAGAGAATGCAGGATGTCTCCAAGTAAAGTAGGCACAGGATTGCGAGTGAGAAATATCTTGATGGTGTTCACATCAATGAACTGATATGGATTAGGAAATAACACCAAGCCATAAATTAGCAAGGCCAAGATGTCTTCAAATGCTTGAAAACTCATAGCTTTGAGGAATCTCGAGCTTTCTTTATCAGGAACTTAGCAAGTAAACCTTTAACTCCGCTTCTTGTTTCCCAATTGGCTTCAATGTCTGATCGCTTTAGATGTAACGCTGATGCGATGTCTTCGTACATAGGAGACCTTTCTGAACCGGTGAATGGCATCTGATCAAGGATAGGTATCCCAAGTAGCCTAGAGAACTCTTCCAAGGTAGGAACTAACTGATAATCTGGGAATGTAAAGCAATGGTGTTTCGGATCAAAGAACTGGAATAGGACGTGCATCATATCTTCTTCAAAACCGGAGATAACCATATCTTTTGATGAACTGAGCATGATCGGGAACTTCTGAAACCAATTCTTTGAGTTGAGAAGGTAAACCCATGAAGTTGATTCGGATAGTCTTTCTAGAAGCCATAATCCCTACAAAACGGAGCAAAGATAAATCCCTAGGTCCTTGAAATAGTTAGAAATAATATGCAATGTGATGATTTTATGATGTCATGTTTAACAAGCACAAACAAATCACACAAAAACCCTAGGTTTAAGGCTTGTATGAGGTATAGGTGTCTACCCTACCAAAGTTTGAGTGGGTTCATCCTGTCCTATAATAGTAACCGGGTTCTAGGAATCTCATATCATTGATCTTTCTCGTAGGCATTTATTTTAATACGACTACCAAGTGGTCAACCGAAAATATCCCAAAAGTCTGATCTTAATGAGCGTAGCATCGAGTATCAGCCAACCTTAGTCTGCACCAAAGTCGGCCATCTCACTACCTTCTAATGGCCAAGATGGGTCAAATAGGATTCTAAAAGTTGCGTTAATGATGATGACACCACACAGAAGCCAAATACTATCCTCAACTTGGAAATGAAAAGTATCAGGACATCCAAAGTGTCACACTAACGTAGCCATCATGTTGACCGTTTCGGTATATGCCTAACGGTCGCGACGATCTACTACTACTTACCTAAGGAAACCTGGATCCGGGTGTAGGATCCCCCACAAGTATAATACCCAAGAAACCCTTAAAAGTAAAGCATACTAATCAAACAGAAAGTAGTAAAAATTATCTAAAAATCCCTAAGGTATTCTCTCTTTAGGGTGTCTCCCGCAGTCGCCATTACATGTCTGTGGGAGAACTGACTTTGAGATTTGTTTTGCTTTTTATCACAAATGTTGCGGATAGCAAGAGTCGCCAACGACTTTTCTTTTATCCAATTAAGGGAAGGTGAAAAGAACAGAAAAAGACCTTCGTTAGATTCTGAGTAAGGGAGAAGGTTATGAAAAGGGAAGGTATTAGCACCCGTTTTCATCCGTAGTTATCTACGGGCTCTTAGTTGCTTCTAGCTCATTTTTAAAAATTGCTTTCTGTGTGTTTGACAAAAATGTTTTGAAGAGGAATTTCGCTTTGACTTTGTAATGATTCATGTAGGAATGTATACAAAGTGTTCGGAAATGTTTCGTTTTTGAAAAGTGTTTGAACTTTGACAAAAGTGTGAGGTGTGAAAAGTATTTTGATAGAGCAAGCAACTAAAAGTCTTATTACCTACTCATAATGGTCATTTTCGTGTTATTTTACTTTCCTTTAGAATAGTGTTATCCATACAATTAGTTGGTAGGTAACCCTATTCGTTGGATGTTGAAGGGACATTTGAAGGGACATCGGATGATCATAGAAGGCAACTTGTAGGAAGTATCCTAGCACATTCGAAGGGACGATCATCACTTTTCGTAGGCAACAATCGAGGGACGAGATCATGTTTTCGTAGGCGACATTGTGGGTCTATGATCTTTGATTCGAAGGGACTATGATGATATATTTGTAGGCAACGTTGCTAGGATACCTCTACGTTCGAGGGACTTGACCATTTATTCGAAATGCAACGAGAGAGAATACCCTATGCATGTGTGAAAAGTGTGTTAGATTCATATATTATCTTGCGATTAGAAGTGATCTATGTCCGTTTTATCTTGCCATACCCCTAATTACTAGCTTTATAGGGTGCGAAAAGTAAAAAGTACGAAAAAGTAAATGCTATTACATGGCTTTACACATAATAATAGCGAAAAGCAAAAATCCTAATTAAACTATTACATCCATGAGCATTACATAATATTGGAAAAGAATAAATCTTAACTATTACAACCAAGAAGCGGATACATAATAATCGGAAAATATAAGAAATTCGCATCGAGAAAAAATATGTTAAAAGAAAATTTTGAATGAAGAAAAATGTTTTGGGTTGATAATTAGATGATAGAGTAATTTTTAGGAATTTTTTGGATCGTTTTTGATAAGGAAAAATAATTAAAAGTCAATTCAATGGTTAATTAACAATTAATTAAAATATGCATGCAAGAATATTAATTTTAATGTCAAAAATTAAATAAACATTTTTATGATTAAAATGCAAAAGGAAATTATTTTTGGTGATTTTTAAATGCATGAGAAAATTATTTGAAAAGAAAATAAATTGAAATAGAAAATATTAAAAAAAAAAAAGAGTTAGTTTTTAAAGTGGTAAAAAGAAAGTGAGGAAGTCGGGAACCAGACCTCTGGATAAACCAACAAACATGTTACCATCTGAGCTAGGCTGTCTTGGTGTTATTGGATTGCAAGCATTGGATTATAAGTGTTGCAACGTGTCATTCAATTTTCAAAGCAAGTCAAACGTGGGGCTGGTTGTAATGAGGAAATCGAACACGCCACGCCTAGGTCACCGGTCCTCGCCGGTCAAAGACAACGCAGAGACGCCGGAGCAAAGCTCCGGTCGTTTTCTCCGGCCGATCCAAACTCCTAACTTGCAAAACAGCCAAAATAAAAAGCAAAGAGATACCCTACCCCCCTAATTCGACCCTTGCGAACACGATGGTGGTGTTCTCTTATCCTTAAACGGCCTGGAAAGTGAGTTTTGAAGAAGATAACACGATCTGCCCTAACAATGGCAGATCCTTATTCCTGCGTTAGAGCTTGCATGTAAGGTATCAAACCTGTTCTAATGGATGTCCTGAGATCATTCAAACAATTGAAAACAGTCAATAATGCATGAACCAAAGAAAACGAATTTCAAAACTTTACCCAACCGGTGAGAGTTGGATGGCACGATTTGGAGTGCTATGGCTTCGTGTAAGGTTGGGATCGATTGATGGAATGCTCAGAAACACGATTGAATAAATAAAATAGAAAAATTTTGCAACTTTGAGAGAAATTTTGAGAAATTAGGGTTTCTTCATGAGGCTAGGGTTTCGTTTTTTGGTCTTGTGAATGCATTAGGTATTTATAGAGCAAGAGATTGGAGCAAAAAGAATGAAAAAAGATATGGCTTTGAATGCAAAAATATTTTCTTGTTAATTTCCACCAAATCTTTCCAAAATTTGATTTTCTCTTCCTTGTATGAGCTTGCACGAAATTGGCATGTCTTGTGGGCTTCCTTGGTCCTCAGGATTGTTGGAAATCCAACCCAACTTGTTTTACACCTTGTTTTCATATTTTATTTAATTTAAAATTGAATTAAATGCTTTTAAATTCAAAAATAAATCAAGAAAATAGGAAAAGATCGTGGAAAGGCATCAAGAGGTCATAAATAATATTATGATCAAGTTTGGATCATAAAATTATAAGCCCATTTGGAAAAGATTGGATTTTGTCCAGTACTTTTCTTTGTGCACCTCTTCTTCAAAAATGCTCAACTTGTGCAAGGTGTATCTTGCTCAATTTTTAACATTTTTGGGTGTTCTTAGACTTTTTAGAAAGCTCTAGATGTCCCCTAAACAACCTCTTTGGCTTCATCTCAATTGAAGTTTCCATGCTCAATAACACTTCTTTACAAAATGTTGACTATTTGTTGACTTTGAAAAGGACCTGTAATGTTTTGATCCATATCTTCCAAATCAAGCATTTTCTGACCAAGCTTGTGAGACATGAAGTTGTAGAGAATTGAATTCTCTTCAAAATAAGAGGTGGTGGAAAAATATTTGATAAAGTATGAGAAAGTTATGCCTGGTCAAAGTTCTGTTGACTTTTCCTTCAAAAACCCTAATTTGGAAAGTTTGACTTTTGATCAAATCTTGAGTTTTCTTGATGAATCATGATCAAACCTTGATCAAATGATGAATATCACTTCAAAATATGGATGTTGACCAAAAATCATGAAGTTTGACTGTATGTTGACCATAGTTGACTTTTTGTCCAATCTAACTGATTTTCAACCATCTGAGCAATTGTCTGAGGAAACTTGACTTGTAAGGCTTGAAGCTTGACATGGAGATTCTCTGAAGCATATGATGAGGCATGATGACCATTGGAGATGTTGGAGGATCTCCTGGATTTGAGGATAGTCAAACCCTATCTTGGGTTGATTGCTTAGGAGAGGGTTTGTCTGGTCAACCCTTGTGAAGTCTTTGAGTATGGTTGTATGAAATGTCTTTAGAAGTAGGAGGGAAAATTTTGGGGTATGACAGCTTCCCCTGTTCAATCTTCTTGTACTGGAAGGGTTAGATTGGCATGCTTGCCTTTCGTGACCTGAAGGTAAAAGATGATTGAACACTCGAGTACCCCTGAAAATTTGCACTCGCCGTTGATTGGTGATGCATGGAATGGGCTTACAGATGCCATTTGGAGATACTGGAGTCTCCACTGGGGAATGAGTTGTACGTTAGTCTCAAGAACGTCGCCTGAATAGGAGAATCGTCGGAGATGGGCTTAAGATGCCATCCGGAGAGACTGATGCTGGGGAATGAGCCGTACGCTAGGCTCTGCAGATGTTCCTGAAGGCAGAAGGGAGCACGGGGATGGGCTTAAGATGCCATCCGGAGAGAGTTGTACGTCAGACTTCGCCCTCGTCTTTGAATGAAGTTATTGGTTTGTATTGGTTTTTTAACCAAATATGCAGCATTCTGAAAGTGGAAAGAGGTCGACAAGTAGTCGGAGATGGGCTTAAGATGCCATCCAGGGAAACTGAGTCGTACGCCAGACTCTATAGTTGCTGTTGATAATAAGAGAGAGTCAGAATAAACCTTCGTCCTGGTTACTCTGAGGGGATAATAACTGGCAGAATGTGGATAGCTTCCCTGTTGTGTTTCGGGTGTCGATCGAATGCCTGTTGTCGGAGGACAACTTGGATGGTCGTTAGGATATGGTTTCCCGTATGGCTTCGGGTATTAATCTTGGACCTGTCATTTGGAGAAGATTCGAACGGCCTTTCGGATAAGGTTTCCCGTCCTGTTTCGGGTATTAATCCTTGACCTTTCGTTTAGAAGCGATTTTCACCTGTTAGGGAAAAACAAAAGAAACTTTGACAAGATATAGTTAGCTTCATGCAGATTATGATGCATGACAATGTGTATGAATGACATATGCACATGTTATAACTTCTATAAATAATGTATGAATGATAGATGTTGTGGTATTTCAAAACATATCCATCTTGAAGAAGATGTGAACGTCCTGCTGGAGATTTCTAACTTCTGCTTGGGGACGAAGTTGCTGAAACCCTTGCTTTGGAGGAGAAGGAAATGTCCTTGATTCCTCCGATGCACTATCTGACCAAGTTTCGAGCCTAGATATCAATGCTGCTGGGAATGGTAGAAACCGAGAGACACTCCACTAGGGATCTTGTGCGTAGATCTTGATGGGGAGTGTCTGATCGTTGTTGGAACTAGTGGAATGAAATTTGCACTTCGCCGGGGAAGGTTTGTTGTGAGCGATACCTCTGTGGGGATTGTACTCTGCAGGGGATCATTGTGGTGACTTTCGTCGTCATCTCAATTCCTAAAGCCTGTAGTAATTATCTTTGTTCGTTCGCTTTCCGCATGTGTGTGAGCAGATATTTATTGTCAAATGCATATAATCATTCAAAGAAATCATTGGACTTTATGCAAAAATAAACAATAGCGAACATTGTAAAAAGAAAGAACTTGTATTAATTTGAAAGGTGGCGTATGGCCAAGCAGTTTGTATACAAGGAAAGTAAAAAGCTATGCGGAAACAATCTCGTCGACTTTCAACTATGCTAGTACTCATATATTTCGACTATCTCATCTCCTTGCTGTCAGTAGAAAGTGAGTGGATCGATTTTCGCCATTTGAATCTTGAATGCTGATAGTAGTAGTCTGTAGGTAGGTGATCTGGACGAGACATAGTGTACGCTTAAATCCCTAACTTTTGCCTAGACCGCCCTTTCGGGTTTTCAGTCTACCAGGATACCCTTTTTTGCCCAAGCCGCCTTTGCAGGTTTTCGACTTGCCGGGTGTACATGTTTTGTATATATCCTTAACTTTTGCCCGAACTTCTTTGGTTCGCCAAGATGCCCCTTTTTTCTTTGCCTAGGTCAGTCGACCTAGCGGGTCTCATTTATGCGTAGTATTTTTTGACTATGTTTGCGTTCACAGGGTGTGGGAAGTCTTCTCCATCCATGGTGCTAAGTATCATAGCTCCGCCGGAAAATACTGTCTTGACTACAAACGGTCCCTCATAGGTGGGAGTCCATTTGCTCCTGGGATCACCTTGTGGAAGAATGATGCGCTTGACTACTAGATCACCGACTTGGTAGACTCGGTGTTTGACCTTCTTGTTGAATGCTCTGATCATTCGCTTCTGATAGATTTGTCCATGGCAGATGGATGCGAGTCGTTTCTCATCAATCAAGTTAATCTGGTTGAGGCGAGTCTGGACCCATTCATCTTCGCCTAATTCTGCGTCCTGGAGGACTCTGGTTGAAGGTATTTGAACCTCGATGGGTAGGACTGCTTCCATACCGTATACGAGAGAGAAAGGGGTTGCCCTTGTGGATGTTCGTACTGTAGTGCGGTAACCATGAAGAGCAAATGGCAACATCTCATGCCAATCCTTGTAAGTCACTGTCATCTTCTGTATGATCTTCTTGATATTCTTGTTGGCGGCTTCCACTGCGCCATTCATCTTAGGCCGATATGGAGAAGAATTGTGATGCTTGATTTTAAACTGCGTGCAGAGTTCGGTGATCATTTTGTTGTTGAGGTTAGAACCGTTATCTGTGATAATCCTTTCGGGAGTGCCGTACCGACAGATAAGATTATGCTTGATGAATCAAGCCACAACATTCTTGGTAGCAGATGTGAACGAGGCTGCTTCTACCCACTTGGTAAAGTAATCAATTGCTACAAGGATGAAATGATGTCCGTTGGAAGCGGTGGGATTGATTTCTTCGATCATGTCAATGCCCCACATTGCGAAAGGCCAAGGAGCGGTTAAAACATTCAGTGGTACTGGAGGTACGTGCACTTTGTTTGTGTATATTTGGCATTTGTGACAAGATCGAGCATAGCGATGACAATCAACTTCCATGGTGGACCAATAGTAACCTGTTCTCAGAATCATCTTAGCCATTGTGTGCCCACTGGAGTGGGTACCGAACACGCCTTCGTGTAACCCTTCCATGATCCGTCTCGCAGTTTCCTGGTCTATACAGCGAAGTAAGCACAAATCATGATTGCGCTTGTATAAGATGTCGTTGCTGAGAAAGAATTTGGATGCGAATCTTCTCAAGAACTTCTTATCATTGACAGATGCCCCTACGGGATATTCCTGAGTCTCAAGATACCTCTTCACTTCGTAGAACCAAGGTTTCTCTTCTGTATCAAGTTCATAACAATATGCAGGTTCGTCAAATTTCTCAATGACGATTTGGGGAGCCTCGTTGTCCCATCTGATCTTGAACATAGATGACATAGTAGCTAACGTGTCTGCCAACTGATTCTCTTCTTGTGGAATGTGGTCGAAAGTAATCTCCTCGAAGTAGGGGATCAAACTCAGAACATGCTCTCGATATGGAATGAGATTCGGATGCTTCGTATCCCACTTGCCTTTAATCTGACTGATCACTAAAGCTGAGTCTCCATACACTTGCAAGAATTTGATTCTTAAGTCAATAGCAGCTTTGATAACCATGATGCACGCTTCGTATTCGGCCATGTTATTAGTGCAACTGAAACACAATCTAGCGGTGAAAGGAGTATGTCCGCCTGTAGGAGATGTGATGATGGCGCCAATGCCATTGCCAAGTGCGTTTGAGGCCCCATCAAAGACCATGTTCCATCGGGATCCTTGTTCAGGTCCTTCGTCTGGTCCTAGTTCTTCACAATTAGTAACTAGTAAAACATCTTCATCTGGAAACTCGAACTGCATAGATTGATAGTCATCTACGGCTTAATGAGCCAAATGATCGGCTACTACACTTCCTTTGATCGCTTTCTGAGAAGTATACTGGATGTCGTATTCGATCAAGATCATTTTCCATCTTGCTATTCTTCCGGAGAGAGCTAGTTTCTCGAATATGTATTTTATCGGATCCATCTTAGAGATCAACAAAGTAGTGTGAGTCAACATATACTGTCTAAGTCAGCGAGCAGCCCAAGGCAAAGCGCTGCAAGTTTTCTCGAGCTGTGAGTATCTTGTTTCACAGTCGGTAAACTTTTTGCTAAGGTAGTATATTGCATACTCTTTTCGACCAGACTCGTCATGTTGCCCCAACACACACCCCATTGAGTTTTCTGATACTGTCAAGTACATGATAAGAGGTCTTCCTTCGGCAGGCGGCATCAGGATAGGAGGATTCTGTAGGTACTCCTTGATTTTGTCAAAAGGGATCTGGCAATCGTCGTTCCATTCCACCAGTTGATCTTTCTTCAGTAACTTGAAGATTGGCTCACAAGTAGCAGTTAGATGTGCAATGAATCTGGCAATGTATTTCAATCGTCCCAAGAAACCTCTGACTTCCTTCTCGGTGCGGGGAGCTGGCATTTCTTGAATAGCTTTAACCTTGGCGGGGTCAACCTCAATACCTTTACCACTGACAACAAACCCTAAAAGTTTACCGGATCTGACTCCAAAAGTACACTTGTTGGGATTAAGCCTTAGTTTGTACTTCTTTAGTCTATCAAACAGTATCCGCAAATGATCGAGATGTTCCTCTTCAGTCTGTGATCGAGCTATCATGTCGTCGACGTAGACCTCTATCTCGTGACGAATCATGTCATGAAATAATGCCACCATGGCACGCTGATAAGTGGCGCCTGCGTTCTTTAGTCCGAACGACATGACCTTGTAGCAGAATGTGCCCCACTGTGTGACGAAAGTAGTCTTCTCCATGTCTTCAGGAGCCATTTTGATCTGATTGTAACCGGAGAAACCATCCATGAAGGAGAAGACCTTATGCTGAGCGGTGTTATCGACTAGAACATCAATATGAGGAAGTGGAAAATCGTCTTTCGGACTCGCTTTGTTCAGATCTCTGTAATCCACACACATTCGTACTTTGCCATCCTTCTTAGGTACGGGTACCACATTTGCAACCCATTGTGGATTAGAAGTAATGGCTAGGAAACCGTCGTTGAACTGCTTCATAACTTCGGCTTTGATTTTCTCTAACATCTCAGGACGCATACGACGGACCTTCTGTTTTACAGGGAGAAAACCTTCTTTTGTTGGTCATCAGTGCACCACAATGTCAATGTCTAGACCTGGCATATCTTCGTATAACCAAGCAACAACCTCGATATAGTCTCGTAGCATCTGAACCAATCTCTCTTTGACACTGTTCTCAAGACCCGCTCCTATCTTGATCTTTTTTCTGTCTTCAGCAGTACCCAAATTCACAACCTCAACAGGCTCTTCGTGTGGCTGTATAACTCGTTCTTCTTGCTGTAGCAGTCTGACAAGTTCTCCTGGCACCTCACAATCTTCCTCACCTTCGTCTTCGGCTTGGTAGATCGGATTATCAAAGTCATATTTAGCAATAGCATAGCTGTTATCAACGAGATTCGGAGTGAATCTGCAGTGTATCACGTGGGTGTGTGTAAGAACACATAGCTTTTGAAGGGGTGGTAAAGTAAAAGAAAGAAAACAATATTTAAATGCAAAAGTCCAACGATTTTATTGAATGAAAATATGCAAATGACAGATAATAACCCTCACAAACGAGCCATGATGCCCCGGGTAAGGCACTAGGCTTTAAAGTTTATTGTTCAAAGCATAAAAAAAACGAAAAGCATAACAGAAAACAAAAATAATTACTCCTGTCTAAAGGAGATTGGTATGACGTCTTCGGTCTTCCAATTGCTGAGTCCGTTGTCGGGAGTTGGGAAGATCCACTTGCTGGTGTCGAAGTCGCTGTCGTCGTCTTTTATAGCATGGACTCCATTCTGGATGATGCGGAAAGGAAGCTTGCCAGCACGTTCGCGGCGTATCATCTTCTGTCCTTTGATGGTGAAGCCTAAACCAGTCTTGTCAGATTTGAAAGGAAGATCAGGGAGCTGACCCCAAATAGTACTACCTCCTCCTTTAACTGCGGCTTGAGCATCTTTCAGCGAGACCATCCTAGGCGGAACTTGTGTAACTTCAGGAGTGACAGGAGAGTCAACAGGCATGACTCTTGGAACTGTTTCGAACACTTAACAGGGAGTTTCGAAGAATTCACCTTCCATCTCGAGATATCGGAATGACTGCAGATGACTGACCATGTATTCCTCTTCACCGTATACTGTAACAACCTTCCCCTTCATTGGGTACTTCAGCTTCTGATGCAAGGTAGAGGTAACTGCGCCTGCCCCATGTATCCAAGGGCGTCCAAGTAGGCAAGAGTAAGCTGGACGGAAGTCCATGACAAAGAAAGTGGAGTCGAAAGTCTAGGAACCGACTTTAATTGGCATAATGAGCTCTCCAAGTACTGTTCGTTTAGAACCATCAAAAGCTCTTACAATTATGTCACTAGGCTTCAAAACCAATCCTTCAACATCGAGTCGGTCGAAAGCACTCTTCGGTAGGATATTCAGAGCAGAACCAGTGTCTACCAAAACATGAGACAATGTAACACCCTTGCATTCAACCGAGATGTGCAAGGCTTTATTGTGTTTCCTTCCGGCAGGAGTCAAATCAACATCAGAAAAGCCCAGTCCATTGTTGGCAGCCAGGCTAGCAATACAAACTTCAAACTGATCAGTAGTAGTGTCTTGCGGTATCATACCCCAAAATTTGCCCTCCATCTTCTCAAGATATTTCATACATCCATACTCAAGGATTCCTCAAGAGTTGATCAGACAAACCCTCTCCTAGACAATCAACCCAAACTAGGGTTTGGTGATTCTCAGATCAAGATGGACTTCCAACATCTCCAATGGTCTTCATGCCTCCTCATATGCTTCAAAGATTCTCCATGTCAAGTTTCAAGCCTTACAAGTCAAATTTCCTCAGACAATTGCCGGATGGTTGAAAATCAGTTGTATTGGACAAAAAGTCAACTGTGGTCAACATACAGTCAAAATTCATAATTTTTGGTCAACATCCTCATTTTGAAGTTACATTCATCATTTGATCAAGGGTTGATCATGATTCATCAAGAAAACTCAAGATTTGCTCAAAAGTCAAACTTTCTAAATTAGGGTTTCTAGGTGAAAAGTCAATGAACTTTGGTGATCATAACTTCTTCATACTTTCTCAGAAATTTTTCCACCACCTCTTGTTTTGAATGAAATTCAATTCTCTACAACTTCATGTCTCACAAGAATGTCCAAAAAATGCTTCATTTGAGAGGTATGGCTCAAAACATTACTGGTCATTTTCAAAGTCAACAAAAAGTCAACATTTTGTTTTGAAGATATATTGAGCATGGAAACTCCAATTGAGATGAGACCAAAAAGGTTGGTTAGAGGACTCTTAGTTCTTTCCAAAAAGTCCAAGAACACTCAAAAATGTGGAAAATTGAGCAAGATACACTATTCAGAAGTTGGGCAATTTTGGACAATTGCACAAAAGGACATTTTGGTCAAAATGCAAAATTTTCCAAATGGGCCTAAAATCTTTTGATCCAAACTTGTTCATGACATTATTCTTGACCCATAAATGCTTGGCCATGGCAATTTTCTATTTTATTAATTTATTTTTGAATTTTAGAACATTTAATTCAAAATTAAATTATATAAAATATGAAAATAATATATTTTTCCAAAAAGGGCTGATTTTATACCAAACTTGAGGTCCAAGGAAGCCCAAAACACTTGCCAAATTCGTGCATGATCATGCATTGAAGAGGAAATCAAATTTCTTTCAAAAAGATTGATTTTATTTGAAAAATATTGAATGCTCCAAATCAAATCTTTTTTGCTTGTTTTTTCTCTCTCAATTTACTCTATAAATACTCAGCAAGTACACACTACAAAGAACGAAACCCTAGCCCAAGAAAGGACCCTTATGTTGTCAAAAATTTTCATAAACTTGTGAAAATCGTATTTTTATTTCCAGCCTCTCTCAGCCAAAACCATTCATCCAAACGTGCTCAGGAGGTCCCCAGCAAGCAAAAGCATCCCTCACTTGAAGCCAAGACAGTCCAGAACTCGATCTACAGTTTGCACCGGTTTGGTAATTTTCTTGAATTCGATTTTCTGATTTCATGCATTATTAACTGCTTTTGGCTGTTTGTATGTGTTCAGGACGATGATTAGACCATGAATGATGCATCTCATGCGAGCTTTCACGTAGAAAACATTAACTGCCATTGTTAGGGCAGTTTAGGTTATTTTCTTCGAAACTGAAAATCCGGGACGATTCAGGGCAAGAGAACCCCACCATTGAACTCGCAGCCATCGAATTAGGGGGGTAGGGTATCCTTTTTCTTTTTATTCGCGTTATTTTTGCAGATTCCAGAATGGTGGTCGCCGGAGAAGACGACCGGAGCTAGGGCTCCGGCGTCGTTGACTGGCGTGGACCGGTGAAGGCATGCGTGGCGCGAAGGAGGCTTCCGATTCGTCCATTCGTTCAAACGGGGACCCCACCAGCTGACTGTGTTTTTGACTTCTCCAAACGGTGACGCGTGTGCACTCATGTTCTCATGTTTTCCATCCATGACACAAAACGCCACTTGGCCTAGTGGTAAAGACACTTCCTGTTCCCAGATGGTCCAGAGGGTCATCAGTTCGATCCTCACTGGCACCGGTTTTGCTATTTTCCTTTACAAACTCATATTTTCTTATTTTTCCATATTTTCATTTTATTTAATATTTTCATGTTATTTTAATTTCTTTTCATATTTTATTTCATGCATTAAAAATCATCAAAAATATTTTTCCTTTTGCATTTATTTTCATAAAATACTTATTTAATTTATAAAATTAAAAAATACAATTTTGCATGCATATTTATTTTTATTCATAATTTTGCATTTAAATCACTTTTAATTCATTTTTAATTATTAAATTGCATCCAAAAAATCCCAAAAAATTATTTTAGCATATTTATGTTATTTCCAGCATGTCATATTTTTCTCATTCAAAAACTTGCATTTTTCTAACATTTTTTCTCTTATTCGATTCATCTCGTATTTTCCGATTTCTCATTCTTTTACAGGTTATTCCGTTTCAGACGGTTTCTTTTACCGTTTTCATTTTTCCAATAATGTAACTGTTTATGGGATGTAATAGTTTAAATTAGGTTTTAATTTTCCGCAAGTTTAAATTATGTATCTGCCCCAAAGCCATGTAATAGCGTAGGACATTTACCTTTCCGCATCTTTACATTCCGCATTTTAATTTCCGCACCCTATAAATTGCTAGTAACTAGGCGTGTATGGCAAGATAATAATCAACATAGCTCACTAATTTTCAAGATAAAATATCTGAATCAACACACTCTTTTCACACATGCACCCCTTAGGGTAATTCTCTCTCGTTGCCTTACGAATACAAATGGTCAAGTCCCTCGAACGTATAGGTATTCTAGCACCGTTGCCTTCAAAACAAATCATCATAGTCCCTTTGATACAAAGATCATAAGACCCACGATGTCGCCTCCGAATACATGATCTTGACCCTCGATTGTCGCCTACGAAAAATGATGATAATCCCTTCGAATGTGCTAGGATACTTCCTACAAGTTGCTTTCTATGACCATCCGATGTCCCTTCGAATGTCCCGCTCACATCCAACGAATGGAGTTACCTACCAACTAATGGTATGGATGACACTATTCTAAAGGAACGTAAAATAATACGAAAACGACCAATTCTGAGTAGGTATTAAGACTTTTAGTTGCTTGCTCTATCAAAATACTTTTCACACCTCACACTTTTGTCAAAGTTCAAACTCTTTTCAAAACGAAACATTTCCGAACACTTTGTATACATTCCTACATGAATCATTACAAAGTCAAAGCGAAATGCCTTTTCAAAACATTTTGTCAAACACACGAAAGCACAATTTTAAAGTGATCTAGAGCAACTAAGAGCCGTAGATAACTACGGATGGAAAGGGTGCTAATACCTTCCCTTTTCATAACCTTTTCCTTACTCAGAATCTAACGAAGGTCTTTTTCTGTACTTTTACCTTCCCTTAATTGGATAAAAATAAAAGTCGGTGGAGACTCTTGCTATCCGCACATTTGCGATACCAAACACAAAAAGTCAGTTCACCGTATCACAGGTACATGAGCATTCTTCAGAAACTTCACTAAGGCTTTAGCATGAGCCTCAGAGCACAATAGCAGAGCAAGCATGGAGATTTTGGACGGAGTTTGTCCCAACTGTTCCACAATATTGTAGTCACTTTTCTTGATGATCTTCAGAATTTCCTCCATTTCTTGTTTGGAGGTATCTTCAGCAACTTCCTTTGGTACTTCTGTCTGAGCAGGATGAGTTACTGGTTCTTTCCCTCTAGCTTCGGGAACTGGTTCAATAGCTGGAATGCGAGCTAGTGTCGCAGTGTCTTTTGGAGGAGAGATTTTTGGAGAGAATACTCTTCCGGTTCTGGTCACCTTACTTGATCCGGTGATGTTGTCAATGTCAGGAATGGTAGCTTCAACTGTAAGATCCTCAATAATCAGAGGGTCTTGCTTGACGCCATGATAGTAAACCTCAACTCCATAGTTCCAAGGTATAGATTTGTCAGAGGAATATGGAACTGGCCTGGGAGAGGTAATGATGAGGGGTGTCACTCTAGGCACATGATCTGTAGAGGAAATCCTTATTGTGTTAACATCATCATAGTCTTCTGGGAAATCGTCTCCCCATCCGGTCGCTTTAACATCTTCAATAGGAATTTTGTAGCTTTCAGGAACAGTATACTTCCCCATGCAATCAAACTTTCCACTTGGCTGCCCCAAGGTATCCCAGACTTCTGGTACAGTTTCGCTCACATCTTCGATCTTCAGATTCTTAGACAAGTCTTCAGACAGATTCTCCACAGGTGAAGGTTTCAGAAATAGCACTTCTCGGTTATCCATCATGCACTGAATACGTCTTCTCAACCAAGCACATCCGTCAGGTGCGGATGGGCACCAACGACAATTCTCTGGGCATCCTGGATTGACACTGGCTTGCAGCAGATTCTTCTTAATAGTCATCAGAGGAATAGTCAAGTCATCTATATTAAAAACATAAGAGTTCTTGTCAATAGCATTGGAACTTTTGCCATGATTGGGCATAGGTGCATTGATCACATTCGGAGTCTCAACAGGAGGATCAAACTCAATCTCTTTAGCTTCAATCATATCTTGAATCTTGTTCTTCAGAGCCCAACAGTCATCAGTGCTATGTCCAGGGCTGTTGGAGTGGTAAGCACACTTAGCATTAGGATTGTATCTCGGAGAGGAAGTGTTGATGTTTTGAGGAGGATCCCTCAAGGTAATTAGCTCTGCTTTCAACATGTGCTGCAATGCTTGCGACAAAGGCATATTGATCTTCGTAAACTGTCTTCGTGGCACGTTCTAGTTACGCGCGTTGTCTCGCTGAGGTTGTGCTGATGTAGGATTGGAGATTACAACTGCCCCCACAGATTGAGCACGGTCGGTCTTGGCTCGGCTTTTCTGACCATACACAGCAGCATTGGCTTCTTTCTTACCACCAAAAGATCTCTTTGCAGCATTTGAAGATTACTCTACCTGAATCTTTCCGCTCTTGATTCCTTCTTCAATGCGCTCTCCTGTCTGTATCAGCTCGGTGAATCCGGCTGAAGAGTTTCTAATCAGATGATTGAAGAATGGGCCTGTCAGTGTACCCATAAACATATCAACCAACTCCCTATTGGACAAGGGTGGTTGAACTCTGCCTGCTAGATCTCTCCATTTCTGGGCATATTCTTTGAACTTCTCATCACGACCCATAGACATGCTCTGTAGTTGCATGCGAGTGGGTGCCAATTCAGCATTGTACTGGTACTACTTGTAGAAAGCATCTGCTAAGTCATTCCAAGTATGAATGTGGGTACTCTCTAGCTGATAATACCACTCCAACTGAGCTCTAGATAAACTCTCTTAAAAGAAATGGATCCACAGTTTCCTGTCATCAGTGCGAGGATGGATTTTTTGAACATAGGACTTCAAATGCAGCTTCGGACAAGAAATGCCATCATACTTGGCAAAAGTAGGAACCTTGAACTTGCGGGGAATCACCACACCAGGAACAAGACTCAGATCATCAAAATTAAGCCCGGACATTTTTAGATTTTCCACAGCATTCAGACGGTCTTCAAGTTGTTTGTATTTGTCATCTTCAAAAGAGTACTTGTAATACGGTGAACTGAATTTGAGAATTTGTTTTGCTTTTTATCGCAAATGTTGCAGATAGAAAGAGTCTCCACCGACTTTTCTTTTATCCAATTAAAGGGAGGTGAAAAGAACAGGAAAAGACCTTCGTTAGATTCTGAGTAAGGGAGAAGGTTATGAAAAGGGAAGGTATTAGCACCCCTTTCCATCCGTAGTTATCTACGGGCTCTTAGTTGCTTCTAGCGCACTTTTAAAAAAAAAAATTGCTTCTGTGTGTTTGACAAAAAGTGTTTTGAAAAGGGGCATTTCGCTTTGACTTTGTAATGATTCATGTAGGAATGTATACAAAGTGTTCGGAAATGTTTTGTTTTGAAAAGAGTTTTAACTTTGACAAAAGTGTGTGGTGTGAAATGTATTTGATTGAGCAAGCAACTAAAAGTCTTATTACCTACTCAGAATGGTCGTTTTCGTGTTATTTTACGTTCCTTTAGAATAGTGTTATCCATACCATTAGTTGGTAGGTAACCCTATTCGTTGGATGTAGAGGGACATTCGAAGGGACATCGGATGGTCATAGAAGGCAACTTGTAGGAAGTATCCTAGCACATTCGAAGGGACGATCATCACTTTTCGTAGGCAACAATCGAGGTGCGACATCATGTTTTCGTAGGCCACGTCGAGGGACTCATGATCTTTTATTCGAAGGGACTATGATGATATGTTTCGTAGGCAACGGTGCTAGGATACCTCTACGTTCGAGGGACTTGACCATTTAATCGAAAGGCAACGAGAGAGAATTACCCTAAGGGGTGCATGTGTGAAAAGAGTGTGTCGAGTTCGGATATATAATCTTGCAAATTATGAGTGATCTATGTCCAATTTTATCTTGCCATACACGCCTAATTACTAGCAGTTTATAGGGTGTAGAAAATAAATTACGGAAAGTAAAGTGCGGAAAGATAAAGTCCTACACTATTACATGGCTTTGGGGCAGTTACATAGTAGGAGTGCGGAAAGTAAAAGTCCTAATTAAACTATTACATCCCATAGGCAATTACATAATATTGAAAATAAAAGCAAGAAAAATCGTCTGAAACGTTACAACCTGTAAGCAGATACATAATCGGGAAATACGATAAAATTGCATAAGAGAAGAAATGTTAGTAAAAATATGATTTTCAAGTGAGGAAAAATATTTTAGATTAGTAATGACAATTAGATGATAAGATAATTTTTTGGTAATTTTCTGAATCGATTTCCATAATTAAAAACAATTAAAAGTCAATATAATGGTTAATTAACAATTAATTAAAATATGCATGCAAAATTATTAATTTTAATGTCAAAAATTAAATAAGTATTTTTCTGATTAAAATGCAAAAGGAAAATATTTTTGGTGTTTTTTAAATGCATGAAAAAAATGTTTAAAGATTAATTAAATTAAGATGAAAATATTAAGAAAAAAATAAGAAAATAGAAAAGTTATGGAAAAGTGTTAAAAAAGAATTTCAGGAAGCCAGGATCGAACCCAGGACCTCCTGGCTGTATCACCACACGCGTTGCCATCTGAGCTAGGGATGCTTGGTGTTTTGAATCTGGAAACAAATGGTTATAAGTGATAAAACGTGTCATATTTGAATTCAAACACAGTCAACACGCGTGGACCCCAGTTGGAACGGATGGACGAATCAGAACAAGACATGATGCCACGCCAGCCCTCGCCGATCTCAGACGAGTCAACGACGCCGGAGCCCTAGCTCCGGTCGTCTTCTCCGGCTAGCCAAAACTTCAAACCTGTAAAATAACAAAAATAAATGGCAAAGGGATACCCTACCCCCCTAATTCGACCATTGCGAGTTCAATGGTGGTGTTAGTTTTTCCTGAAATTTCCTGGATAAGTCGGTTCGAAGCTAACAGTTCAAGAAACCCTACACATGGCAAAACGCGATTTGGACGTTCAAGCTTAAGAACGATGGCCCAGATCCTGTCTATGATGTCTCACAATCACATTAGAATGGTTAGTTTCGATTAAAACACACAGATATTAAAAATTCGAATTCAAGAAAAATATGATTATGTATGTTCATATATGGCTCGATTCATGCAGTTTCAACCATGGATAATGATGTATACTTACTCAAAATTACCTCAGGAACACAACAGAGTGATTGAGAGTGGTGAAAGTGGTGGAAACAAGAATTGATTTTGCCAACTTTTGAAAAAATTTGGAATTTTAGGGTTTCTTCTAGTGGCTAGGGTTTCGTCCCGGTCTTTGTGAATGTGTTGTGTATTTATAGAGTGATGGATTGAAGTAAAAAGAATGAAAAAAGATACACTCTTCAATGCAAAAATATTTTCTCTTTCAAATCAAATCAAATCATTTCAAAATTTGATTTTTCCTTCCTTGCAAGAGCTAGCACGAATTTGGCAAGTTGTGTGGGCTTCCTTGGTCCTCAAGCTTGATAAAAAAACCAATCCAACTTAAATTATATCTTGTTTTTATATTTTATTTAATTTAAATTTGAATTAAATACTTTTAAATTCAAAAACAAATAAATAAAATAGCAAGTGATCATGGCAAGGCATCAAGTGGTCTCAAATAATATTATGAACAAGTTTGGATCATAAAATTATAGGCCCATTTGGAAAAAATTGGATTTTGTCAGATATTTCTCTTTGTGCAATTCTTCAAAAATGCCCAACTTGTACAAGGTGTATTTTGCTCAATTTTCAACATTTTTGAGTGTTCTTGGACTTTTTAAAAAGCTCTAGATGTCCTCTAAACAACCTATTTGGTTTCATCTCAATTGGAGTTTCCATGCTCAATATCACTTCGATACAAAAAGTTGACTTTTTGTTGACTTTGAAAAGGACCTGTAATGTTTTGATCCATATCTTCAAAATGAAGCATTTTATGACCATGCTTGTGAGACATGAAGTTGTACAGAATTGAATTCTATTCAAAATGAGAGGTGGTGGAAAAATTTCTAATAAAGTATGAGAAAGTTATGCTCAGTCAAAGTTCAGTTGACTTTTCTCTAGAAAACCCTAATTTGGAAAGTTTAACTTTTGATCAAATCTTGATTTTTCTTGATGAATCTTGATCAACCCTTGATCAAATGATGAATGTTACTTCAAAATATGGATTTTGACTAAAAATCATGAAGTTTGACTGTATGTTGACTACAATTGACTTTTTGTCCAATGCAATTGATTTTCAACCATCTGAGCAATTGTCTGAGGAAACTTGACTTGTATGGCTTGAAACTTGACATGGAGATTCTTTGAAGCATATGAGGAGACATGATGACCATTGGAGATGTTGTAAGTCCATCTTGATCTAAGGATAATCAAACCCTAGTTTGGGGTTGATTGTCTAGGAGAGGGTTTGTCTGATCAACCCTTGAGGAATCCTTGAGTATGGATATGTGAAATGTCTTGAGGAGTAGGAGGGAAAATTTTGGGGTATGACAGCACTGCTCGTGCTCATAGTCTTCCTCTTTGTGCTCAGACTCATGCTGGTCTCCTTCGTTGTTCTTGATACTTCCCTCAGTTTCGATACTCTTATCTGAGAACTCTATCCGGCTGACCACTTTAGGACCACCTTTGTGACGTCTGCCCAAGTTGAGAACACCAATGACCTTCTTCCTCTTGTTGATGAGCTTATTCAGATCTTCTTGGCCTTGGACCAAGCTGGTAACCACTTCCTGGAACTGAGCATTCTGAGCCTGGAGATCTTTGAATGTCTGTTCAAGAGCCATTTCTGCTAAAATAAATAGCGAGAAAATGAGAAAACCAATCTTCAATGTACCTGTTATGCAATGTTATGCTATGATATGCGATGTTTATGCAAATGCAATGCAATGTTTTCAAGGACCTTTAGGAATTTAAATTTGTTAAACAAGCATGAACAAACTTTATTAATCTCTTTTTATTCTCTTTTTCTTTTTTTTTTAAGTACAAAAGATAGTTTGAAAAATAAAAGAACAAAAATCCTAAAGCTCTAAGTCTCCCATGGGCGCTTTCTCTTGGTGTTGAAGTAGGCATTGATGTTTCTCTCTTCGTGAAGTAGCTTGGTCAACTCTAGTACCTTCTTCTCACTTGCATAGCACTGAGCTTCGAATGTATCCCTTTCTTCTTTTAGTTGAATCCAGGACCTCTTCAAGTCTTCGAAATTAGTAGGCATGTCCGGATAGAGAACAGTATAGGGTACGTCACCTATAGCAACAGGTTCCATAATTACTGGTAACACGGGTGTAAATGGCATCATGAGGTTTTGAGCTCGAGCTCGCACCCATTTGAGGTAAGGTTCGCAAGGGATGGAGTTTTGATGCCCCAAAGTCTTGGTATCAGTCTTTTTTACCATGCCCCAAGCGTGTATGAACCTTCGATTGTAATTCTGGAGATCGTGGTTGTAGTCGAACACAATATCTTGGAGAAGCATATCATGAGGACCATCTCTTCGAGCATAACCAAACTGACGTAGAGCTAGAGAAGGGTTGTAAGTGATACCTCCCCTTATTCCAAGGAGTGGTACATTGGGGAATTCCCCACAACGCTCAATAGTGAAGTCCTTTGGAGGAAAAAGACACCAACGAATATCTGAATGAGAGAGTGACATCAATCTTTGAGACCACTTCAATCTTTGCTCGTTCTTCATTACTGATGGATGAAGGTGCGAAATAAACCACTTGGAAAGTAACGGTATACAACACATGAGAGTTATTTGTCTTTTGATAGTACCAGTATGGAGAGAATGCAGGATGTCTCCAAGTATAGTAGGCACAGGATTGCGAGTGAGGAATATCTTGATGGTGTTCACATCTATGAACTGATCTGGATTAGGAAATAACACAATCCATAAATTAGCAAGGCCAAGATGTCTTCGAATGCTTGAAAACTAATAGCTTTGAGGAATTTTCGAGCTTTCTTTATCAGGAACTTAGCAAGTAAACCTTTAACTCCGCTTCTTGTTTCCCAATTGGCTTCAATGTCTGATCGCTTTAGATGTAACGCTGATGCGATGTCTTCGTACCTAGGAGACCTTTCTGAACCGGTGAATGGCATCTGATCAAGGATAGGTATCCCAAGTAGCCTAGAGAACTCTTCCAAGGTAGGAACTAACTGATAATCTGGGAATGTAAAGCAATGGTGTTTCGGATCAAAGAATTGGAATAGGACGTGCATCATATCTTCTTCAAAACCAGAGATAACCAAGTCAAATAGATAAGCATGTCTTTTAATGAACTGAGCATGATCGGGAACTTCTGAAACCAATTCTTTGAGTTGAGAAGGTATACCCATGAAGTTGATTCGGATAGTCTTTCAAGAAGCCATAATCCCTACAAAATAGAGCAAAGATAAATCCCTAGGTCCTTGAAATAGTTAGAAATGATATGCAATGCGATGATGTTATGATGTCATGTTTAACAAGCACAAACAAATCACACAAAACCCCTAGGTTTAAGGCTTGCATAAGGTATAGGTGTCTACCCTACCAAAGTTTGAGTGGGTTCATCCTGTCCTATAATAGTAACCGGGTTCTAGGAATCTCATATCATTGATCTTTCTCGTAGGCATTTATTTTAATACGACTACCAAGTGGTCGACCGAAAATATCCCAAAAGTATGATCTTAATAAGCGTAGCATCGAGTATATGCCAACCTTAGTCTGCACCAAAGCCGGCCATCTCACTACCTTCTAATGGCCAAGATGGGTCAATTAGGGTTCTAAAAGTTGAGTTAGTACTGATGACACCACACAGAAGCCAAATACTATCCTCAACTTGGAAATGAAAAGTATCAGGACATCCAAAGTATCACACTAACGTAGCCATCATGTTGACCATTTCGATATACGCCTAACGGTCGCGACGATCTACTGCAACTTACCTAAGGAAACATGGATCCGGGTGTAGGATCCCCCACAAGTATAATACCCAAGAAACCCTTAAAAGTAAAGCATACTAATCAAATAGAAAGCAGTAAAAATGATCTAAAAATCCCTAAGGTATTCTCTCTTTAGGGTGTCTCCCCGGCAGAATCGCCAGTTCTGTTATACGGTGGGAGAACTGACTTTGAGATTTGTTTTGCTTTTTATCGCAAAGGTTGCGGATAGCAAGAGTCGCCAACGACTTTTCTTTTATCCAATTAAGGGAAGGTGAAAAGAACAGAAAAAGACCTTCGTTAGATTCTGAGTAAGGGAGAAGGTTATGAAAAGGGAAGGTATTAGCACCCGTTTTCATCCGTAGTTATCTACGGGCTCTTAGTTGCTTCTAGCTCATTTTTAAAAATTGCTTTCTGTGTGTTTGACAAAAATGTTTTGAAGAGGAATTTCGCTTTGACTTTGTAATGATTCATGTAGGAATGTATACAAAGTGTTCGGAAATGTTTCGTTTTGAAAAGTGTTTGAACTTTGACAAAAGTGTGAGGTGTGAAAAGTATTTTGATAGAGCAAGCAACTAAAAGTCTTATTACCTACTCATAATGGTCGTTTTCGTGTTATTTTACTTTCCTTTAGAATAGTGTTATCCATACAATTAGTTGGTAGGTAACCCTATTCGTTGGATGTAGAAGGGATATTCGACGGGACATCGGATGGTCATAGAAGGCAACTTGTAGGAAGTATCCTAGCACATTCGAAGGGACGATCATCACTTTTCGTAGGCAACAATCGAGGGACGAGATCATGGTTTCGTAGGCGACATCGTGGGTCTATGATCTTTGATTCGAAGGGACTATGATGATATATTTGTAGGCAACGGTGCTAGGATACCTCTACGTTCGAGGGACTTGACCATTTATTCGAAAGGCAACGAGAGAGAATACCCTAAGGGGTTCATGTGTGAAAAGAGTGTGTTAGATTCAGATATATTATCTTGCGATTAGAAGTTATCTATGTCCGTTTTTATCTTGCCATACACGCCTAATTACTAGCAGTTTATAGGGTGCAGAAAGTAAATTGCGGAAAGTAAAGTGCGGAAAGTAAATGTCCTAATTAAACTATTACATCCCATGAGCAGTTACATAATATTGGAAAAGAATGCGAGAAAATAAATCCTAACTATTACAACCTAGCGATACATAATAATCGTAAAATATAAGAAATTCGCATCAGAGAAAAATATGTTAGTAAAAGAAAATTTTGAATGAAGAAAAATGTTTTTGGGTTGGCAATGATAGTTAGATGATAGAGTAATTTTTTAGGAATTTTTTGGATCGTTTTTTATAAGGAAAAATAATTAAAAGTCAATTTAATGGTTAATTAACAATTAATTAAAATATGCATGCAAAAATATTAATTTTAATGTCAAAAATTAAATAAACATTTTTCTGATTAAAATGGAAAAGGAAATTATTTTTGGTGATTTTTAAATGCATGAGAAAATTATTTGAAAAGAAAATAAATTGAAATAGAAAATATTAAGAAAAAAAAAAGAGTTAGTTTTGTAAAGTGGTAAAAAGAAAGTGAGGAAGTCAGGATCGAACCCAAGACCTCCTGAATAAACCAACAAACACGTTACAATCTGAGCTAGGCTGCCTTGGTGTTATTGGATTGCAAGCATTGGATTATAAGTGTTGCAACGTGTCATTCTGAATTTTCAAAGCAAGTCAAACGTGGGGCCCGCTTGTAACGAGAGGACGAATCAGAACGCGCCACGCCTAGGTCACCGGTCCTCGCCGGTCAAAGACAACGCAGAGACGCCGGAGCAAAGCTCCAGTCGTCTTCTCCGGCTGATCCAAACTCCTAACCTGCAAAACAGCCAAAATAAGAGCCCGTCTTGATCATAATATTATTTATGACCTCTTGATGCCTTACCACGACCTTTTCCTAATTTCTTGATTTATTTTTTAATTTAAAAGCATTTAATTCAATTTTAAATTAAATAAAATATGAAAACAAGGTGTAAAACAAGTTGGGTTGGATTTCTATCAATCTTGAGGACCAAGGAATCCCACAAGACATGCCAATTTCGTGCAAGCTCATACAAGGAAGAGAAAATCAAATTTCAATTGAGATGAAACAAAAGAGCCCGTCTTAATTGCTTTAGCTCACTTTAAAATTTGTTTTCTGTGTGTGTGTTTGAAAATGTTTTTGAAAAGGCATTTCGCTTTAACTTCGTAATGATTCACGCTGGAATGTATACGAAGTGTTCAGAAATTTTTCGTTTTGGAAAAGGAACTTTGTAATGATTCACGCTAGAATGTATACAAAGTGTTTGAAAATATTTTCAAAAGTGTGAGGTGTGAAAAGATGTTTTGATAGAGCAAGCAATTAAGAGTCTATCACCTACTCAGAACGGTCGCTTCCGTGTCATTTTACTTTACTTTAGAATAGTGCTATCCATACCATTAGTTGGTAGGTAACCCTATTCTTTGGATGTAAAGGGACATTCGTATGGCCATAGAAGGCAACTTGTAGGAGTATCCTAGCACATTCGTAGGGATGATCATCACTTTTCGTAAGCAACAAACGAGGGACTAGATCATGTATTCGTAGGGAACATCGGGGGACTATGATCTTTGTATCGAAGAGACTATGATGATATATTTCGTAGGCAATAGTGCTAAGATACCCCCACATTCGAGGGACTTGACCATTTATTCATAAGGCAACGAGAGAGAATACCCTAGGGGTGCATGTGTGAAAAGAGTGTATTGAGTTCAGATAATTTATCTTGTGATTAGAAGTGATCTACGTTGTTTTAAGTCTTTCCATACACGCCTAATTACTAGCAGTTTATAGGTGCGGAAAGTAAATTGCGGAAAGTAAAGTGCAGAAAGTAAATCCTACGCTATTACATGGATTTGGGGCAGTTACATAATATAGGAGTGCGGAAAGTAAAACCTAATTAAAGCTATTACATCCCATGAGCAGTTACATAATATTGGAAAAGAATGCGAGAAAATAAATGACTGAATAGAAAACTAATCCTAGCATTTTTTGAATTTTTTTAAAGTTATGAAGAATAATCCTAAGTCTAATTGATTTTAATTGAATTTTTTAAGAAATATTAATTAATTCTAGCCCTAAATTAATTAATTAAGCATAAAGAAAAAATTACTGAAGTTGTCTAATTAATCCTAATTGTTTAACCTAATTTATTAATTTTTAATTAATTATGAAATTAGCAAAAATAATAAAATATGGAAATGAAAAAAGAAAAAAAAATGCATAAGTGCTTCTGGAGGAAGCCATCCTAGAAGCTGGAGTTTTCTGGGAAATTTCTTGCTGGAGGCACCCAGAAGTTGGAACTTCTGGGGTTTCTGCGCTGGAGATGGGTCCAAAAATAGGTACTTCTGGGCGTGGCGTCTTGTGATGGGGTCCAGAAGCTGGAGCTTCTGGGCATGTTCCTGGCTCGAGGGGATCCGAGTTGGAACTTCGGGATTTGCTCGGGTGGAGCTTTGATGCTTGGACGCCTTGGTTGACACTTCTGGCTAGAAGGGGTCCAGAAACTAGAGCTTATGGGGCATAATTTCTGGCAATTCTGGGAACGTGCAAGGCAAAAGGAAAAAATATTGCAAAAGATGGGGTTTGAACCCATGACCTGATAGAGAGAGTGACATAGTGCGCGCAAGGTGAACCGCTGGGACGGTGATACATTCATTCATCCTTCTGAACCCATAAATAGGTAAGGGTTAGAAGCCTCTAAGTCAGAAGCACCGGAGCAGTGCTCCGGTCGTCTTCTCCGATCATGCTCAAATGCTAAAAACCTGAAAAACGCATGAAAACGCAAACAAGAATAATCCAGATCCACAAATTAGGATGCTACGAATCTAATGGTAGCGTTTGTTTGTCCTAAAATGGCTTGCATCGTGGAAACCGGATCTTCACTAAGTTCATGCCCTAACAATGGCATCTAGTGATTTACGCATCAAAACTTGTGGAGGATGGATCAAACCTGCTCTAAAAGACTTCATGAACACATTAGCATAGTCAAAAATCAATAAAACAGGGTAAAAAGCAAAATACGATTTTCAACAAAACATGAATATGGATGCTCATTGATGGCACGATTTAGCATGTTCTGACCATGGATTATGATCCATTCTTACCCTACTGCACCTCAGGAACAAGAATCAATGCTTGGAAGCTCTTGAATCTAGCTGGAAGTTGGAATACGATTTGGCCAACTTTTGAGAATTTTTGAGAATTTTAGGGATCTTGCAAGGGGTTGAAAGCACGTATAAGGGTTGTCTCCAAAGCCTCCTGAACTTGTAAGAAAGCCATGTATTTATAGAGGAATGAAATTAGGTCAAGCCATTGAGAGAAAATGTTCTCCTTGAATGGAGAATATTTGATTTGAAAAATTTCACAAAATCTTTCCAAATATGTTCAATCTTCCCTCAATCTTCTTGAACGAAATTGACAGTTTGTAATGAGCTATCTTGGACCCCAAGCCATGTAAATATCTAGCCCATCTTGCCTTATCTTTTATTTTTTGCATTTTATTTAATTAAATTTGAATTTAAGCTATTAAATTCAAAAATAAATAAATAGAGACTCTTGGTCTAAGTACACCGCTGGCAGAACCCCAAGCTCGCGATGGGACGTTCACGCCACCGATCTTAGGCCCCCAATCAGGACTTGAGTTCCGGATCAAGCCTGGAAGTCGAAATGACCCCCTTTGACTAGTCGCCCCACACTAGAAAAGACATACATCTAACGAGCATACCCCACATAATGAATATCACAAACATACAACAAATCATAACAGGAAATACTAAGTTACAGTATCGACCACAAGGGCTAAATTTGTCTTGGAGTTCGGCTCTAAATAACCTACGTCCAGGGGCTTACAAGCCAGGGATGAAATTCACTATTAATAGTATTAATTCAGAGCTAAAACTTCCCCATTTACACCTCCTCACTTAATCAAACTACCCAGTGATCCTTCTACCTAAGATACCACACTTAGATATGAGAATCCTCCGCTCACTCTCTCAGTACCACAACCCATGATACTAAAAACAACTAAAGACTGAAGATACTCTTCAAAGACACACAATCACGCTTTCTTCAAAGCTTATGGTGATTGAAAACTAACAACTTAAAAACCTTCTTCTCAAGTAACTAACAAGAGAGGCTCACAATAAACAAATAACAATCAAAACAATGAACAACCAAAAGTAAAAACTAAAATTCTCTAAAACTGAACGACCAACCGCAAAATAAGGATTACAACCCTTTAAATAGAGTAACAACAACTAGGGTTGCTTGACTCATAAGTCTTCAGCGCCTCCTGTCTTCTCTCCATGAAACTAGGAAATTAAAACTCCAAAGATATAGTTGAAGACGTTTCACCAGCTATAGATAAACCTATATTTGTAATTTTATCTGTGCTGTTTAGGTATTTTGATAGTGATTAGGAATAACTTGTAATGAAAAGTTAGAAGCTCTGAGTATCATTTTTAGGTGAAAATTTTGATATCAATTGGCCCCTTCTTCAACCCTCGGGTTGGGATATTTGTATAGGCTCCTTGGGCATGGGTTATATAATGGCTTTCCCTAACTCCACAACGGAGATATGGTATAGAAGGATTAAGTCTCCTTAGAATCTATTGAGGTGAATATCATTCATTGGTTGGACTTTATTAGGTTGCTACTAGGTCACGTCATTGTCCATGTTTACTAAATAAATATGCAATGGAGTTGATTTGGTTGGCCCAAATCCAAATTGGTGGTCTTTCACCTAGATGTTGATGTCATCATGGTGTATCGGGCTATCTATATTTCCCATGGCCACTCTGCATAATTAAGACATTGAGTCTGAATCTTGTATTCCTGAGTCTTCCTTCTTATGATATAGTGAAATTACCCCAATACAAAATACAAATAAAATAGTTTAAGATGATTTATTTGTGTAATTTATCTAATAATGATTTATACATATGTGAAAGAAAAAAAATATAAAAATTGGATATTATATTTTCATTAAATATTATTATTTGACTTGGAGAAGCAAATAGACAACTTTTTCTTAAAAAAATTCAAATAATTAATCCTACAAAATAGTGTCTATGTATCGCATAAAACAAAAGTGCAATTAAATAATCTCACTCTTAAACAAAAACATGACAAATTATTTCATTACTATATCATAAATTGGTACAATTAATTTTAAATATAGACAATAATGTCTTTCTAAAGAAACAACTTAACCTTCTTTTGAAATTTAGAATCAAAAGTTATTCTTTTAATTATTCATATACAAAGTTATGAGCTAAAACACTTAACCTATGATAATTTCAACGAAGACATGGGACATTTGGTATGCATGAAGAGCATGACCCTTGTGCATATTTGCATGATGCAGATAGTTTCTTTCCATCAAGACCAGTTATTTTAATATTTTCGAGTACAATTTTGGTGCATCCAGTACGATCACAATTCAATTCAATTGCTTCATCGTCGTCTGCGGTTCCTTCAAAGTTTCGGAAAGTAACATCACTCACTTTAACAACTTTTCCTACCCCTTGATAAGGATCGTAATGCTGATCAATAATGATTGGGTTCTTCACACCAAAAAGTTTAATATTTTCGTAAGTTATTTTCCTCGCATATCCGGATCCTCCCTGAATCAAACAAAACATACGAAAAAGTTGGTATTTTTTTGCGATTAATTAATTATCCAATTAAATATAGATAGTTCTTACTATCCATGTCTTGATTCTAGCACCATTAGTTGTTCCCCTGAAGGTTATATTTCGTACATAAACATCCTCTAACTGTAGCATAACTCCCACCTTTTCCAAGACTTCCAACACTATGTATTCAACATCACATTCTAGAGTATTTAGAGGTTAATCAATGTCGATGAAATAATTACATAATGTAAAAACTAAAATAAAATCACAAGATCATTTTATTAACTAACCTAATGCCATGACCAGGTCCACATAAAACATCAGTTATATTTATGAACTTACAACCTGAGTTAATGGCGACACAATCGTCTCCTATGATAAATATTTGTTAAGAAAATTAATAACATGTAAATAATTTATGAAAAACACATATCATTAATAATATAATAAAAGAGAATAATTTAGGATTAAACCTGTTGAGATGATCGATTGTTGGATGACTATATGTGTTGACGATGAAATATCAATCCCATCGGTATTAGGACTATCTTCTGGAGCAGTCATACGAAGATTGAAGATTAAAGCACCCGTGCATGAATTTATGCTTAAATGATTTTTTGGACTATTGATGTGTCTTAAACCACTTAGTTTTATATTTTCACATCCAATAATTCGAAGAGCCTACACATACATATTATTTTAAATGAAAATATAAACTTTAATTCTAAGACTCAAAATATTATAAAAATCATTTAAATAACTAACTTACTGTTGGTCTATCACCTTCGCCAACTTTGTTCCACCAAGAATTACCTTGACCATCAATTGTTCCATCTCCACTAATAACAAGGCCATTCACATGAGAGAATGTAATCCATGATTCACTATCACTATTATCCCATTTCCAACTCTCCCTATTTTTTGGGGCAATAATAGTTCCCATTATCTGTCAAACAAAATATTGACAATATTATTTTTATTAAATTAAAATTAAAATTAAATATTGACACGGGATACTAAATATATTCATTATTTATAACCCACCTCAACATTAACTGTTTCAGATTTGCAAGGACCTCGAAATTTCATAGGTTGCAACATAAATGTTTTATCTAGAGGTATTATAAGTGTTGGGTTGCCTTCGGTGGTACCACACACGTCTTCCCATGCTCTTAGAAAAGCCTTTTATATAAAAGTTTATATAACTGAATTAGATTTAGGAGATTTTGTATCATAAGAAATAAAATATATGAAAAAAATGCATGAAATAAAAAAGATATACATTTGAATCATCTGTCTTTCCATCACCCTTGGCTCCATAGCTAACAACATTAAAGTTTTGACCACTTTGGTTTTGATTTACAAATGTAGAGCTCATACTAAGTGATGAAATACAAAACAATAGAAGAAGAGAAAAAAAGCCTTTCATCTTAAAAAAATAGTTTTATGAAAATACGAGTAATATGTTGTGTTAAGCTAGCACACTTGGTTAATAAAAAATAAAAGAAATCACAATTATTTATATATTAGAGGAGCGTAAATACTAGAGAAAACCATATTTATTGCCAATAATTATAAGGATTTCTATGTCTATAGGATTCACTACAAACAAAACAATTATTGTTGGGTCAAAAGGAATTTGCAAAGTTTAGGAAATAGTATTTGAATTATCTTTATGTCAAATATTTACTATAGTAGTATTTTGTCGACAGAAAAAACCAAAAAATATATTATTAATCCCTTTTTTCGGTTACACGACAAAACAATATTGTAACATTCCACAACTAGGCTTTTTAATAATGTTCATATAAATTGATGAAGTTATTAATTATGGATTCAATTAATAGTAATTAAGTGTAATTTATGTAAGAATAAAATAAAAATATATTTTTGGAATCTCACTAGTCTAATGAATAAAAAGTTGGTCTTTCCTTAAGTGTCACATGTTGTGCGAGAGAGAGGAATAAATTGACTAAAAAAAGGAATAGTGATGAGTAGGAATTACAAAATGTCGTAGAAAATAAAGTGAATTTTTTAATCTACTTCATGTCCTTTTTAGCCACTCCTGCGAAATTTCATTTTTGTTCTTAACATACTGAAAATAAATTTCAGGTTAGTACCCCATTCAATAAAATTCAGTTTGGGTGCAAATCGGAGATTTATTTACGGCATGCTATCGGAAATATATTTCCGGTACATTAATGAACTTACATCGCGCCAGAACCTTTCCCCTCCCCATAACAGAAACATTTTCAAAAACTCTCTCAAAACCCTTCTCACCAATATCAATTTTTCTCTCAAACAATCAACACAAATCATCAAGCAACAACCAAATCTCAACCAATCAAGCAACAAACAACTCTCAATCAATCAAGTGATTTACACATTTTTAGAGTATGTAAAATCGATTGAAACTAGTGAAATAGGGATTGAAATGTGTTGTTTTATGTAGTTTACATCATTAGGAGTCATTAAAATACTATTTGTAAATTATTTTTGACGATCAATCTGTGTATTTTGAGGCATTTGGGAATTTGGGTTGGTGGTTTCCGTTGTTTTATTTCGCAGAGGTAACTAGATATTTATTTCCGATTTTAGGGGATGAACAAAACCGGAAATAAATTTTCGGTATCTGTTTGCATAATTTTTTTCTTCATTTTTTCCTCTATGAGTCGATCGTTTAAGACAGGTGATATGTCTGAGCGAGACGATCGTTTAAGACATGACTGGGTTACACAACATGCTTCTTTACAGAGAGAGAGGAGTCAGGCCACACGACCTCCGAGGACTCACGCCACACAGGCTCCGTCGACATCCAGATAGGCTATGTCCGAGGCACAACCTGCTCCTTCTGATTCTGCTCCTTCTACTCCTTCATCCCGTAGCATACGGGAGTCTATAGTCCATCCCTCCTCGCCTCCTTCATACCGCAGACGCACATCCTCACCCTCCTCACCACCGCAGATTTTTGAGACAGGATCTACATCTGCTGCATAGGCAGGGGTGTCTGAGGTGAGACCTGATCCTACATCCCCCAGTACATTAGGTACCAGTACCAAGGCCAGCAGAGGCACCGACGACAAAGGCGGCACCCAGCAACAGAGGCAGCACCGACGACACCCAGAGGTCCCTCAGATCTTTGGAGGAGGGCCTTCTGACTTATCTGTGCTCGCACATTATCCCACCCATGTGGCTAGACATTTATGGGATGGAGAGGTACGAAATTTACATTTATGTTTCATTTATTAATTATGTTATATTATGAATTCTAGTTGAGGAGTTTAGCTAGTTTATCCTATACTAGGTAGTTGAGTCATTGGTTTGGTCATGTAACACGGGATTTATCTGAATTTATGCTTTGATGATATTTGTTATATATTCTCATCTATTTTGACTTATATGATTGAGATACTATGTTGATGTGGCCTTGGTGCCGATGTATGAATTATGATGACTTGATTATGTTATGGATTCATCGCTTTTTCATCTGATGGTTATAGTATGGGATGTAATCAGTGATAATATCTGTGAATAAGAAATAATCCGCTGTGAAATGCATGATTTCGTTTTAAAGCATGAGAGTCAAATATGTGTTATGATTATGACCAGTATATATATGTATTGTTTTAATTTGAAAGATCTAAGTGTCTGAAGTTTGTGAATGGTTTGAGACCTGATATCAAGAAGGCTATTGAATATCAGCAGATTACTCATTTTGCTGAGTTGGTGAACAAGAGTAGAATTTATGATGAGGATAGTAGGGAGAGTGCTTCTTACTACAAGAATATGAATGATAGGAAAGGAAAAGGTCAATTCCGTGGGAAACCGTATGATGATAAGAAGAAAGCTAATGGTGGCAAGAAGCCGAGTGGGGGAGGATCATCTACTCCGCTTAAGTGTTACAAGTGTGGTGTGGAAGGGTATCATGCTTCTGATTGTGGAAAGGATGTCGGAAAGGATGTTGGAAACTGCTTTAGGTGTGGCAAGTCAAGTCACAAATATCCTGATTGTAGATTTAGCACGGATGTGACTTGTTACAACTATGATGAACAAGGTCATGTTAGTACTACGTGTGAGAAGCCAAAGAAATAGCAAGCTAAAGGGAAAGAATTTGCATTGTCTGGTGTTGAGACTCCGGTTAAGGATAGGCTTATCCGAGATACATGCTTTATTAATGGTACACCTTTTATTGCTATCATTGATACTAGTGCGACACATTCTTTTATTTCTGCAGATTGTGTTAAGAGGTTGAATCTTGAATTGTCTGATATGCATGGAAATATTATTATTGATACTCCTACTATGGGTTTTGTTTTTACTTCTGTTGCATGTCTGAATTGTCCGTTGAGTATTTTTGGTAGAGATTTTTGGATGGATTTAGTTTGTCTTCCGTTAGATCAATTGGATGTGATTCTTGGTATGAAATGGTTGGAATTCAATCATGTTTTTATCAATTGTTTTGAAAAAACGGTTATCTTTCTTGATTCTCGTGTCGAGAATGATTTGTTTTTGTCTGCTAAGCAAGTGGGTGAATCTTTAAAAGATGGTGTTGTGTTGTTTGCTTTGTTGGCATCGTTGGCTCTCGGTGAGAAACAAGCTATGGGTGAATTTCCTGTTGTTTGTGATTTTCCTGAGGTATTTCCTGAAGATGTAAGTGATTTGCTTCCAGAGCGTGAGGTTGAGCTTTCGATTGATTTAGTTCCTGGAACTAGTCCTGTTTCGAATGCTCCATATCAGATGTCTGCTTCCGAGTTAAAAGAGTTGAAGAGTCAGCTCGAGGATTTGCTTGAGAAGAGGTTTATTCGTTCGAGTGTATCTCCATGGGGTGCACCTGCTTTGTTGGTAAAGAAGAAGGAAGGTTCTATGAGGTTGTGTGTTGATTATAGGCAACTGAACAAGGTTACTATTAAGAACAACTATCCACTTCCTAAGATTGATGATTTGATGGATCCGTTGGTTGGTGCTTGTGTTTTCAGGAAGATTGATTTGAGGTCTCGTTATCATCAGATTCGTGAAAGCTAAGAATATTTAGAAGACTGCTTTTAGGATAAGGTATGGTCACTATGAGTATTCTGTAATGCCATTTGGTGTGACTAATGCTCCGGGTGTATTTATGGAATATATGAATAGGATTTTTCATGAGTATTTGGATCAATTTGTTGTGTTCATTGATGTTATTCTAATTTATTCTAAAAGTGAAGAAGATCATGCTGAGCATTTGAGGATTATGTTGTAAGTGTTGAAAGAGAAGAAGTTGTATGCTAAGCTTTCTAAGTGTGAGTTTTTGTTGAAGTAAGTGAGTTTTCTTGGGCATGTGATCTCGAGTGGTGGTATTTCTATGGATACTTCTAAGGTTGAGGGTGTATCTCGATGGGAAGCTCCAAAATCTGTTTCTGAGATTTGAAGTTTTCTTGGTTTGGCTGATTATTATCGTAAGTTCATTGAAGGATTTTCTAAGTTGGCGTTACCGTTGACGCAATTGACAAAGAAAGGCCAAGCTTTTGTTTGTACTTTTCAGTTTGAAGCTAATTTTCATGAGCTTAAGAAAAGGTTAACGATCGCTCCTATTTTGATTTTGCCTAATCTGACAGAACCATTTGTGGTGTATTGTGATGCTTCATTGATGGGTTTAGGAGGTGTGTTAATGAAGAATAAGCAAGTGGTAGCTTATGCTTCGAGGAAACTTAAAGTTCATGAGAGGAATTATCCGATGCATGATTTGGAGTTAGCCACAGTTGTGTTTGTGTTGAAAATTTGGAGGCATTATTTGTTTGGTTCGATATTTGAGGTGTATAACAATCATAAGAGTTTGAAGTATCTGTTTGATCAAAAGGAATTAAATATGAGGTAAGAATATGGTTAGAACTCTTGAAGGATTATGATCTTGGTTTGAATTATCATCCGGGTAAAGGGAACATTATGGATGATGCATTAAGTAGGAAGTCTTTGCACATGTCGATGTTGATGGTGCGAGAATAGGATTTTCTTGAACAATTTCGAGATTTGAGTTTAGTTTGTGAAGCGACATCTTCTTGTATTAAGCTTGGTATGTTGAAGCTTACTAGTGGTATTTTGGATGAGATTCGCGAAGGTCAAAAATCTGATTTGGTTTTGGTTGATAAGTTGGTGTTGATCAATGAAGGCCGAGGTGGTGATTTTCGGGTTAATGAGAATGGTATCATGAGGTGTCGTGGTAGAGTTTGTATTCATGATGTTGGCGATCTGAGAAAGAGAATTCTTGATGAATGACATCGAAGTGATATGAGTATTCATCCTGGTGCTATCAAGATGTACCAAGATTTAAGGAAGTCATTTTGGTGGTCAGGTATAAAGAAGGATATTGCTGAGTTTTTGTATTCTTGTTTAATATGTCAGAAGTCTAATATTGAACATCAGAAACTGTCTGGTTTATTGTAGCCGTTATCCATTCCTGAGTGGAAGTGGGATTGCATTTCTATGGATTTTGTTTTTGGATTTTCAAGGACTTCGAGTAGTCATGATGCTGTTTGGGTTATTGTGGATAGATTGACAAAATATTCTCACTTTATTTCAATTTTGATGGATTATCCTATGGAAAATTTTGCTAAGTTGTATATTGAGAAAATTGTGAGGTTCCATGGTGTTCTGTCGAGTATTGTTTCGGATAGAGATCCGAGGTTTACTTCGCATTTTTGGGAAGGTTTGCAAAATGTTTTGGGTACAAAGTTGTGTTTGAGTTCGGCTTATTATCCGCAAACCGATGGTCAGACTGAAAGGGCGATTCAATCATTGGAATATCTTTTGAGAGCTTGTGTTCTAGAGCATGAAGGTGCTTGGGATAATTATTTGACTTTGATTGAGTTTACCTATAACAATAGTTTTCATTCGAGTAGTGGAATGGCTCCATTTGAAGCTTTGTATGGACGAAGGTGTAGGACGCCTTTGTGTTGGTATAAATCTGGTGAAAGTTCTGTGGTTGGACCTGAGATAGTTCAACGGAATACGAATAAGATTAAGATGATTCGAGAAAAGATGAAGATTGCCCAGAGTCGTCAGAAGAGTTATCATGATAAGAGGAGGAAAGATCTTAGCTTTGAGAAAGGAGATCATGTGTTTTTAAGAGTTACTATTGTGACTGGTGTTGGTAGAGCATTAAATTCAAGGAAGTTGACTCCGCATTTTATTGGTCCTTATCAAATTGCTGAGAAAGTTGGTGAAGTAGCCTATCAAATTCATTTGTCGTCGTAACTTGCTAATCTTCATGACGTATTCCATGTATCTCAATTGAGTAAATATATGTTAGATATATCTCATGTTGTGCCACTAGATGATGTGCAAGTTAGAGATAATTTGACGGTTGAGACTTTACTGATGTGTATCGAGGATCGAGAAGTTAAGCAACTTCGAGGGAAGGAAATCGCTTTAGTGAAAGTGGCATGGTGAGGTCCTGCTAATGGTAATGTGACTTAGGAGCTTGAATGTCAGATGAAGGATTTGTATCCTGAGTTGTTCGCTTAAGGTAATTTTCGAGGGTGAAAATATTTTAAGTGGGGGAGAGTTGTAACATTCCGATTTTAATAGCTAATTATTAATTATTATTATATATTATATTATGTGATAATTAATTTAATTGGGCAATTTAAATGGAAATTGAATTATTTGAATATGTGTTTTTTTAGTAGAATTGTAGTTATTTGGTATTGGGCCTGAGAATTATAAATATAAGTAATGAAGAGGTGTTAAGTATTAAGTCCATTAAGACAATCCTAGTTAGTAAAGCGTTATAAGGAAATCATAATTAGAATTGTCATTTGGTGAAAGAAGAGAAAGAGGAAAGAAGAGAAGAGAAGAGGATAAAGGAGGAAAGTGAAGAGGAAGCCCTATAAAAGGAATATTCAAGAGGTAAGGGGGAGAATCCATGTTATTATTTACTTGTATGTTGTTGGGTAGTGATTAATAACATGCTAGGTTGTTCAATTTCAATTTCTAGAATCTTTGAATGTTAGGGTTTGAAGAGGAATTGTGTTTTTCAACTTAGAATGATGACCCATGACTAGTAACATGTTAAGATACCCTTTAATGATGTTATTTGGATGTTTAGAATGATGACCCATGACTAGTAACATGTTAAGATACCCAAAAGTAAGTATTATTTTACCTAGTGATATAGGTTATATCATATTGTCTCCACAGGAATTAGTGAGAGGGAAAACTATCGTTTGACAACCTCGACTCTCTAAGTTTGGAAAAGGGGTTGAAAGGTAAAATGTGCGAAAAGTAAATAAAGCAATAAAGAAATCGATAAACAATCATATGTAGCCTAAGATAATTCATTTTGATATTAAATATCACTCTACCTGTCAAATACTTAAACTTTCAGATCAATTGCACTCAACCTACGATACCCGTCAAAATCATCAGGTATCGCTCACACTAAGGATATTTCTAACACAAAGTGAGACATCACTCGCATTACACTTGGCGTCCATTTTGTGCGCAACTCAAACAACCCGGATGCATTTCATAATCAAAACCCACAATGATTATTAGCTCTTAACTTATCTCTAGAGTCAAGAAACTAATAGATATCATTCTCTAACCAAGATTCGTGAAGTCTATCTCTAGAACAACACAAACTCTAAAAATAAATGCAAAAAGGTCAATAAACAACATCAATAAATATTTGTAAAGCAAACATATATACAATCCCATGATCAAAAAATGCACATACAGTAAGAGTAAAGATATACATACAAAAACCGCTATTGGAATGATACATGGGGAATAAGGAGATGAATAGGAAACTTCTCGCGGTATCAACACGATCTGAGATAATCCATAGCCAATCGACAAGATGCATCACCCAATGATGTTGGGTAAACCTCAAAACTACAAATAATTGGATCAGAGCATCTCCAAAGGGGAAAAGGATGATATATCCTAACAAAAATATATTTTGAGCTATTTATACAAAACTTAAAAACGCAGACTGATCAGTGCATTTTAATGCACAATCTTCCATCTTTGTATTTAAGCATTTCTATGTTTTTATTTACTTATTTTTATATTTTATAATGTTTTTCCAATTTAGTTTATTTTTGGTTTAATTTGACTTTCGTATTTAATTTTCACTTTAGCCACGGAAAAATTCATAACTAGAGGTATGAGTATCGGATCCAAGCGTTCTAATATGAGTTGGAAAGCTAAGAGAAAGAGATAAGACTTTCATTTAGAAGTCACAAGCTGATTCGGACTATAGAAGACCTGAAAAATTCGTTGAAGCTGTAGAATTAGATATATAATTTATTTGGGGTTATTCGTTTTGGGCCTAAGTTATGTATTTGACCCAGTTGGGTTGTAAACCGATTTGTTTTGTTTTCCTCTATTACCTAGTAGCCGCTATAACTTGAAAATTCTATTCACGAGAGAAATACTTTTTCTTTTGAATAATTGTAATGGAGAACCGATTCTCACACAATTAATCTAATCGATTACCGACACTTTGCGTTCTTATATTTTCCAATTAATCTATTTCTTTTCAATTCGATCTTTGATATGTTGTTTGCTTAATTCAATATTATCAAGGTTAGATTGATTTATTTCGATTATTGCATGTTCCTATACTTTTATAGCGTTTGCTTAATTCGCGTCAGTTTATCGTGTTTGCTTAATTCACGATTGCTTTATCTCATCCGTTTGCTTAATTCACAAATTAGGAATGTCTATCGTGTAATATCAATTGTCACTTGTATGATTGTTATTATAATCGAAAAGGAAATATATTCTGCTTAGGAATTGAGAATTATTTTGATCGATGATAAGTGGGAAATCGGACGCAGTAGATTAATATGTTAATTATAATTGTTATCAAGCTCGTGATTTTACTTTTGTTATTGTCAATTGAAACTCAAACCCCCCAAATCAATTTCAGTTGGTTAATTCAGACAAGAATCCTTGTGATATGACTCGAGCCATTATCGCTAAACTACAGTTTTATAAAACACTCGTTTTGATCCGCGCGCGACAGCAGATCAAATTGGCGCTGTTGTCGGGGAGTCTTGTCGAATTAGCCAATAATTTAGTTTTAGGTGTAGTGTTCTTGCATTTTTTTCTTGTTTTTTTTGTTCAGATTGTTGATTTTCAGGGTTGTAATACCGATTGCAATATAATGGTTTGTATTCCAGCCAGTCAAGTAAGTTTGTGAACTATTGTTTCGAATTGATCCAAATTTTTTCCGGTACTTCAAAAAAAAATCGACGAACAATACTCTCTTAGAATAGAATTCTAAAGGAGTTCGACCCTCAAAATCACAAATTCCTCTTTTTCTATTTTATTTGATTTAATTTCTATTTTCATATTTTTAAAATAATCCAAAAAAATTTGTAGGTTCGTGATTTTATTTTATTTGATTTTTAGTCATATTTTCATAATTTTTAGATTTTATTTTAATCTCTTTTCTATTTTTCCATTTGATTTTTTTTCAAGGGGACATTGTTGGCGATTACATAATTGCTACATTATAGTGCTTCCTGATTTTATTCGATTTTGTGTTGACTTAATTTTGATTTTGATTTGATTCTTATTAGAGATAGTGATTTTATTTGATTTAAAATTTTATAATCATATCATGACTGACCACAATAGAATCTTAAGAGAACTTGCTACTATTGGTTCACTCTTTGTTGATTTCTCTTCTTTGTCTGATTTTGATGACACCTATACTTGTGATGTTTGCACCGATACTCACTTATGTTCAGTTTGTACTGAAATTGAAGTTTCTTTACATGGTGATTTTTCTTTTAAGATTTCTTCTAGCAAAGTTGATGTTGCAGATGTAAATATAGCTCTTGTTGCCAAAATTTTGCCATCCATTGAGAAGCCATCTGCTTTAGAGCTAAATTCATACCCTTTGTTTTTAGAATTTAAAGAAAAATTGTTTGTAATAGTTTCTTCTAAACTTGAATTTGAACAGGAACAAATGTTGTTACATATATTGCAAGAACATAAGAAGGAAATTGAATGGACCTTGGATGACATTTATGATATTAATTTGTCCATGTGTATGCATAGGATCTCATTTGAAGATGTATCAAAAGCAGTGAGGCATCCCCATAACCTTTTGATCCTTGATGTTGTGAAAGATGAGATCACTTTCACGTGCTCATTCGAAACTATTAATTTTAGAAGAAAATTCTTTGATCCTGGAATAAAAAGTGAAGACATTGATCAAAATTGCAAAGTCAATGACTATTTATTAAGTTATTCCATGAGAGCCCCACATTGGAACATGAAGCTATAGAAGAGATCTCATTGATAAAGTCTACTTATGTGATCACATATCTACCATGACTGCTCAGGTGTGTTCTTTCCTATCTCTCCTTTCTCTATTTTATGGTTGTTTCTTTCGTTGAGGACAATGCATGTTTTAAGTGTGGGGGAGAGAATCATTTTTTTGTTTGTTTTTGTTTTGGTTTATTTGTTTTTTATTTTCGTTTGTTTCTTTTCTTTAAGTAAAAATAATAATTTTGAAACACTTTTTCATGAAAATTTTAGGCTATAGATTAATCTGAGGTTAGTTGTGAGACTTGGGAAAATTCCATAAGATTGGTATCGTCTTAACACCGTAAGTCTCTTGCATATGGAAGTTAATTTGAATACTTACTATGACATAGCCTTGAATTCTGATTCTTCCCTTGAGTATTTTATCTTTGCAGTTGACACCATCTCACACATGTTGTACGTGAGGATGCCAATGAAAATAAGTGAGTGATCCAAGTTTTATTTGAAAAAAAGGAATGCACCTTCTAATTTTGGTGACTCTCACCCGGTCACTTAGTAAAAAGATTGTAAAACCTACAAAAAAATGATTTCAAGACCCATTGTTAGTTGGTTTAGAGATTTCTGGTGCTGAACTTGGTAGGGCAGATTACTGTCTGATCCCCTAAAACTATAATTAGGTAAGCATAGGGTTATACCACTAAGGTACAAGAACCCCATACAAAAAGGATCAGAGTCACTAATCGGTCGCCTTACTATGAGTGTGTGGAGATAACGAGCTTAATGTGATTGCGCCAGAATGAAAGAGAAGAGGATGAGTAAGTTAAACTTTGGTATAATAACATGATTCATATTGATTTGTATATGTAAGAGGCTTATGTCTGCACAATTATGGATTTGTGTTCCTACGATATCCTTAGTGTGCAAGATTAGTACCTATCAATTCAATCTTAATCGAAGAAGAGTTTGTAGCATGGAATGAGCAATTGATGATGTTGTTGTGTTTCTTTTTATTTTATTTTTCTCGGAGTGCAAAAGTTCAAGTGTGGGGTAATTTGATCAGTGCATTTTAATGCACATTCTTCCATGTTTGTATTTAAGCATTTCTATGTTTTTATTTACTTATTTTTATATTTTATAATATTTTTCCAATTTAGTTTATTTTTGGTTTAATTGGATTTTCGTATTTAATTTTTAGCTTAATTTTCACGGAAAAATTCATAATGGAGCTATGAATATCGGATCGACGTTCTAATAGGCGTTGGAAAGCTAAGAGAAAGAGCTACGACTTTCATTTAGAAATCACAAGCTTATTCGGACTGTAGAAGATCTGAAAATGTTTTGAAGTTGCACATTAGGTTTATAATTTATTTTGGGTTATTTGTTTTGGTCATGGGTTATGTATTTGACCAAGTTGGGTTGTAAACCGAATTATTTTGTTTTCCTCTATTACCTAGGTAGTCGTGCACTGTTCACTATCAATTTTTTTCACTATTCATGAAATACTATTGAGGATTGAGAGCTTGAACTAATCATGAGGAACTAATCTTCCAAGAATCAACCTACTGTGTAATCGAATTCCACTTAGAGGTTCTTTTATAAATTTCATATTTATCTATTTTCCTTTGAATTCTTCCAATAATTTCAATTGCTTGCTTAATTTAATTGTTAGGATAGAATTCTTAAATTCGATTGTTGTTTAACCTTGAAGCAAATTTGCGTTAATGTAGCTTTTGCATTATTGCGTATGATCAATTTGCATTTGCTTGATTTACAATAGCTTATAATTTGTCTGATTAATTTGGAATTCAAGTTTATTTATTATATAATTGTTATTGCGCTTGTCAGTAGTTTTTATAATCGAATAGGATCATACCCGTTTGGGAAATTAGAATTTTATAGAATCAATGATAAGTCGGAAGTCGATGCAGTAGGTTAATTCGTTTTAACTTATTCAAGTACTCACTTTTTAATCAGTTTTGTTATTCGACCCTAAAACCAAACCCCCAAAAAATTGTTACTGTAGTCAGTTACTAGAATAAAGAATACTTGTGAGACTATTTGCGTCACATTATCGCTATACTACGTTTTTACAAACACTCGTTTTGATCCGCGCGACAGCGGATCACAGACCACACAAAGCGGGCCTGGTACACTAAACATGACTTCCTTATTTTACACATCAAACCGCCTAAAATTTCTCTAAACAAGCTCAAAAATCACGCTTCTTCCAAACTTAGCAAAATCCCTCATAGCACGTTACAACTTCCATTAAGTGCGCCTGCCTGGACAGAAATTTCTTAAAAATGGTCTTTTATTCCGAAAACGTGCATTTGGGGTCGTGACATCGACACGTTATTCCTCAATGCTCCAAATATGAAACAATACCTACAAAAAGATATTAAAACTATTAAACGGTACATAAATGAATCGAAAACTAAATTATATACAAATTATACATATTTACACAAAAAGCGGAGAATTATTCATAGAATATGAACATAAGAACCTATAAGTGTGACAAATCATATGCACAAAATAACATTTGAATTGTGTACCATTGAGAAATATGAGCATATACTTAATTATAGTCTAACCCTTCTGTTTGTGTAGACCTTTTTGCAACAAGTCAAGCTTTGTACTTATCAACCTTGCTTTTTTCATTCAATTTGGTTTTGTAAATCCATTTCACTCCAATTTTATTAGCTTGTGTTGGTAGATTCACTAACTCCCATGTTTTATTCTTCTCGATGGCTTCTATTTCACATTTCATGGCTTTTATTCATTTTACATCATTCATTGCTTCCTTACCATTTACGGGATTATCATTAGACATAAATAAAATAATTTTGACCTCTTGTTATTCTTTAGAGAGACCCTCACCACTTTCGTAATCTTCCAGTCCACTAGGTGTTCTTCTCTCTCTCTCTCTCTCTCTCTCTCTCTCTCTCTCTCTCTATCTATCTCATTGTTCCTTATGTTGTGGATATTCATGTTATCATTCCTCATTTTTTTAATGTATGATCATGGTTTCCATCATTACTCACCCCGCTATATCTAATTCTTCATCATAATCCTCTATGTCACTACCATCGTTACTCCAATCAGGAGTAATTTTTTTCTTCTTCTAATTTTACGTCCCAATTCCATTTCTCCCCTTCTTCAAATATGACATCCCTATTTACTTTAATTTTCTTTAATATTGGATCATACAACTGGTAAGCCTTTGTTCGCCACTCACTCTACTTAAGATACATTTACAATTTCTATCATCAAGTTTAGTTCTCTTTTGCTCAGGTATATTATGTGTGCAATTGATCCAAACACCCTAAAATTGTCAACTCTAGGTTCCAATCTACTCCATCTTTCTTTTGTACGTACCATTTTGTTTACTGCTTTGGTAAGGCTTCTATTAATCACATGATTTGTCTACTTCGCAACTTCTTTCCATAAGGTCTTCGGAATCTCTTTTCCAATAAGTAAGAAGCACACCATAATTATTTGATTTCTTCAATCGGCTACCCCAATTTGTTGTGGTATGAAAACAATTGTTAGTTGTCGTATAATTTAATTCTCTAGGTAGAACTGATTGAACTTGTTTGAGGTGAATTATACTCCTCTATCTGTTCGTAAACAACATATATGTTTCTGAGCTTCTTTCTAAACTAGATTCTTGAAGCATTTAAATATCTCAAATATTTCAGCTTTTCAACAAGAAAATAAATACAGGTTTTGCGAGAGTAGTCATCTACAAACACTAGCAAGCATCTCTTACCACAACGAGAGATTGGAGTTATTGGACCACACAGAAATGCAGGCACCAATTCAAGTTTTCCTGATGCTTTCCAATTACTTTTCTTTTGGTATTTTGTCTTGGTGTTACTTTCCAATATTACACACTTCACAAACCCCCCACAATTTCCTTGAACTTTTGTAGGCCCTTCACCATTTGTTTCTTCTGTATAACAATAATGAATTTAAGATTTACATGCTCGTACCTTATATGCCATAGATTCTCCAAGTTCTACTCAACAGCCCTTAAGCATTACCTAGGAAGCAGTTTTAATGTAGCATGAATCATAAACATCTGGTTTAGAGTCATGTTATTGTCTATAATTTTCCCTCTTTGATGATGATGAATTTTGCATGCACCTTCTTTTATTATTATTACCATTTGTCTTTCTTGAAGTTGGCCTATACTTGGTTAAGTCAGGTACAAAGTAAACATCACTCATAGTTAGAATGATTCCATCCACTTCAAAACTACCACTTCCTTTTCCCATTACACACAATATTGAGTTATTTCCCAATCTATCAACACAACTAAAATTTTCATCTAGTTCTTCAAACCACTTTTCATTCCTATCATGTGATATGAGCAACCAAAATCCAGAAACCATATCCCTTGGTCTTTAATATCTTGAACTTCGACATGAGCCATTAGGAGTAACCACTATTTCTCGTCAAACTCATCATAGTTTACTTCTTTTTCTAGAATTGGACATTCAAATTTTGAGAACGATAACATATAATAGAACTTCTATTTACAAATGAGTTTTCTCTTCCTGGTCCCCTAACATAGTTGCTACTTCCTCTTTGAAAATTTATTCTTCCTCCCCCATGTCCATAACGTGTGCCATGCTCAACTTGTAGAAATTATTCTTCTCTTCGCTTTTCTCGTACCGTTTTCTCTTAAACAAGTAGTGATCTTTGCAGCTCATCCACATTTATGAGATCAATCTCCTTAGACTCTTCAATTGAGCATACAACAAAGTTGAAGTTTCTTGTCAAAGATATAAGTATATTCTCAACGATGTTCACATCGTTCATATTCTCTCCATAATTACTCGTGTCATTTTCTATTTCCATCACTCTTCCAAAATAATCATTCAATGATTCATCTCTAAGGTTTTGAATGTCCAAAATAATCATTCCTCACATTTTGAATAGAAACCTCAGATAATAATAAATAATAACAAACTATAATGATCAATGACACTTATTCAACTTTTCCTATTATTAAAAGGGTTCATGTTTTGGCTTCCTATCAATTAGTGCTCTCATTTTTCCATCTATTTCCTTGATTGTTATAAATTTATATTTTTAATGATGAATATTCCAATTTTTTATTCAAGTGAAGATGCCTATTGGTGGATTTTGTGCGCACATAAATATTTCAAATATGCTGGTATAATAGAAGCAAAAAAAAAAAGTCTCAAATTTTAAGGAAATGAGAGGCCCACCTCTTAAATGGTGGTTATGGTGGTCTCAAATTTACCCACAATCATGTTAGGACACATTTACCACAACATTATTGTGGCATCTCAAACAATAATGGAAACCCCTTTTGCCGATAATTGACGATGAAATGGAACCAAGTTATGCATCAATGGAGTCTTTTAAGGCTACTTTCTTTCTTGATGATGTCGTTGATGAAAAATTAAGAGATATACTCCCTGCAAATGATGCGATAGATAGACCTATAAGGAGAATAATCATATATGTATGGAACACAAACAGAGTCACCACAACCGACAACAATTTCTGATGAAACTCCAGAACCACCACAACTCCTGAAACCATCAGACATGATCTTATCTCATTCACCACAACCAAGCTCTTTTAACAAAACCCATAACCAGACTTGGATTCTTCATCACTAATCAAGGTTGGTTCTGCCTTCAATGATAGAGAGTTTCACCGCGATGGTGATTTCGCGATTCCACCAAAACAGCCAGATTTCGAAGTGATAACTCATAAATTGAGACGGACATCGGAAACTTGACGTCGTAAGCTATTTGGGTCTTCTGCAACCTGTCGCGACGGGAAAAATTCAATGAAGTCGCCATTATCGTTTATTTATCCTAAGGACGGGGAAACTATAGCAAAACCCTAAAGGTATGGATAAGGTGGTCATAGCGACCAAGTTAAGGGTTCGGGAGTCGGTTAAGTGAGGGGAAGGTGTTAGCACCCCTTACTTCCCTTGTACTCAAGGGGAACCTTCTCTAATTTTAGGGTTAAGGTGTGTTTGTCTAAGGATTCTTACTCTATTTTCTAAATTATTAACGTTCACGGCTAGTGGTTAGTGACTCATTAAAGCATTGCGCTTTATGCCTATGTATTCACCAAGAGATGAAATCAGAGTCTACGTAGTTCTCATGGGTTTGGTTCGCCTTTTTTATGGAATTAAAATTGGTCACCTTTAAGCGATAAACTTATGCGAGCTCGCGTAATAGCGACTAATATCTAGTTTCTCATTCGCGTTAAAGATTATCAATATAATTCTTTTTTTAAAAAAATTTGTCTTGATTTTCTTAAGTTAGTAAAAAAAAGGAAAATTTCGAATTGGTTAGACGGTTTAACCTAATACTAAAGGGAAAAGAAGCATATTTTTTTGTTTTTAATATTAAAAGTAGATTGAAATTTATATAAGAAAAAGTTGTTAGAAAAAAAATGACTCTTTTGAATTTTATGATGTTATTAAGAAAAAGAACAAAACTAACACATCTAACTTATATCAATGTTTATGCTAAACTAATAGAATTAACGTTATCCTTAAATTTAATATAAATTAAACAAATTAATCTTAATTAAATAAATCCTAAATTAACTAATATAACTTAACTTTAAATCTAAATTAATCTTAATTAATATAAAAACTAAATGATTATGGCAAATATTAAACAACCAAAAGTAAGACATAAAAAAATAATGTTGTAGGATTTCAATTTCAAATTTGAGATGCAAGTTATTTTAAATTAAGATGTAAATAATAATATAAAAAAATGAGGATGAACAAAACAAAAAAAATAGGTGATGATGAGCAAAAAAGAAATAGGTGATGATGACATAACAGGTGATGGGAGCGATGCATGCTATCACTTTTTATTTTTTACCTTTTTCATTTATTTATTTATTATTAGCACTAATTCAACAATGATACGTGGCATGTTTTCACTAATAAGAGTTACAAGCAATATTTAAGATCTTAAAACAGAAGAAACAAATCTATATCGTTTCTCTCACTCAACAATTTCAAGATCTCTCTTTCAAACCAACAACTACAACAGACACCATAAACCTGTTCATCAAGCCTCTTTCTCTTCTCAAAAAAAAGAAAAATATTCCAAAAAAACATCAATACATAATAAATAATCTATGCACATAAAGAAGGCTTATCGTCAGATACGGCGACCGTTTCACGGCTAGGATGAGCAGCGGACGGAGAACTTGCACGTCCGGGATGACACGTAATATTGCTGCAGTTTCGAAACGAAAATCAGATATTGCAGGTGCTGCTTGTTGCTCGGCACGGAAGTGTTGCAGTGTCGTCAAAAGAAAGTTGTTTCTCTTTGTATTTTTTTTGGGTTTTCTTTTTCAGTGAATGTTGTTGTTCTTCTTTTTTTTTTTTTCTGTCGATATTTTTTGTGGTTTTTATAGTTGAATATTTGGTCTCAGAATTGATTGTAATTGAATCATATTGAATGCTGACTGAATTATTCAAGGAAAGATTTTGAAATCAGATTCGTAACTGCTTTTGAGCTTGGGATTCAAGTTACGTATTTGGTCCAATTTCTTGTAAATTTCAATCCTTGATGTATCAGATAGTCTTGGATGGAAAGATTATTTTTTGTTGAGAAATTAATTGATGAAGATTTCGTATAGTTTTGAAGATTTGGGATCAACTTGATGACTTGGCTTTGTTGATGTTATGAGAACCGTGTGATTTACTTTAATTCTAAAAAACAAATACTAATAACTAATGGAAAAACTAAATACACGATAATGACAATGAATTATAAATTAATATTTTTCTAACTCCTAAATATAATGTTAAAAGACTAAAAGTAAAAATTTGATATTCTAATAACCTTTTTTAATTTAAAGTTTAAGAAATGTAAGTTTGAGATCAACACTAAAAATATTAGAAACTAAATAACTCTGTAAAATCTAAATAATAATAATTGAACAAACAAACCTTTTTTAATAAAAAACTAAAGTTTTAATTTTTAACAAAAATTAAAAATATTTTTTTATACTATTGAAACTTATAATAAAATATCTAACACTATTAGTAATAAAAAAAAGGAGAAAAATAAATAAGGTTTAGAGAAAAAAAATAATAATAAAAAGTTAGATAAAAGTAACAAAAAAAATAGAGTCAACGGGATTCGAACTCAGGACACCACAACACGTATTGTACTCCTTACACTTGCTCTACTATCCACTAGACCAATGTACTTATTTGGGACGAAATGACATTTAGAAATAATGAAGGGTATGATAATTGGCTTTCATGCGGCAATTATAATCTTATGTCCTAGTAGCCCAATACAGTGCATGATTGTGAATGTTATGATGATGCATATGAATGTAAATAAAAAAACCAATTAAAAGAAAAATCGGGAGGGAAAATTTTAGGGTGCAACACAACCAAAACACACATATCCTCTTCACGATTGGATTACCATAAAAGTTCTTTGGATAAATTACTAACATCAAGTGATTTAAATGAAAAAAGGTTCCAGATAAGAAACTAATGAAACCTATGGAAGAAACTTCTTTTCACGAGGATTTTGTTTTGGAACCTGTAGTTATTTCTGAGGTGGTTCTGAATCCTTTTTCAAATCTGCAGCATGAGTTGGTGTTGTACCCCAATTTCCCCCCTAAGATCCTTTATCATTTCATACCATCACGTAGCACCAAGAGCACAAACTAGGGTTCTCTCTCTCTCTCTCTCTCTCTCTCTCTCCTATCTCTAAGTTTGCTCTTATGGGGATCACCAAGCACCTTGTTTGTGTATATTTTGTATAAGTTGATTGACATTTATCTAACAACAACAAACATGCACTATTTACTCATTGGACATTGTATTGTAGGTTGATGATACAAAAGTTTTTCTTCAAGAAGTTTATAGGTTCATGTGTTTATTGTCGTGTCTTCTCTACCAAGTCTCATGGAAGTATTAAGATTTATCATGTGTTATACCTCAAGATGTTATCATTGAAAGGTATAATGAAGCTCCTCATGTCTTATCTTACAAAAGAAGTTCATAGGATCCAAAGTTGATCCAAGTGGGTGTACCTAATTTGGACAAGTTCTCGAGCTTTTGATCACAAGTGCATAACTGCCTCAATTCTCAATGTTTTGGAGTTTTTCTCTTTTCTATGGTTTCTTATTATTTTCTAAAACAATCTATCCTCATGTGACAAGACTCCATATGCAAGGGAGATCATCAAAAGTTGAAGAAGTTTCGTGCCATGGCCAATGCTCATAGAACTAGGGTTTTGGACTTGAGGACCATATATTGGTTGTTGATAGATATCCTTGGTTGATTCAAAATCCATGAGTCTCTTAAAAGGGTATTTAACAAGTCTCTTCATTTATTCAAGGGTGTTATTTGATTAAAATATTCTTTGAGGGTCAAAGATTGCAAGTTCTCTAGATTGGTTCTTCATCTTTCTTGTGTAACTTCAAAAGATCATAATTTGGTCATCTTAGATCTTCTTGAGCTAATTATTTTTTCATAATGGATCTAAGGATGTCTACTATAACTTAGTTTAATTGTCAAGACTTGAAAATGCTTTTAAAATCACTTGGGAGGTCAAAGGATTATAGGTCATCTGTGAATTTCTCCACTTCTTGATTATCAACTTCAAAGGATCATAACTTGGTCATCTTTTATCATCTTGAGTCCATTATTTTTCCAAAATGATCTTAAGGATGTGCAATTTATCCTTATTTATGGTTAATATCTTGAAAATATTTGGAAGATGCCATATGATTTCAAAAGATAATAGGTCATTTCATGGATTCTCATAAACTTCACAAGGTCGTAACTGTCTCAATTCTTGAAGTTTTTGAGTGGTTATTTTTCCACAATGCTATTCAAGAGGTCTACTTCATATCATTCTTTTTGATCAAGAGAAAATTTTAAATGGAAGATCATGTTTTAATGGAAAACATTATAGGCAACTTTTGAAGTTAATACTTAGAAATTTTTCTAAGTGTTAAAATTAGTGTGTTTTTTATGATTCCAAATGGAACATTGTAAAGGGTGTTCTGAGATCTTTCAAATGCTTCAAGAAACACATCTTATAGTGCCCTACATTGTTAACACCATGCCTGTGAAGTTGCCCTCTTGAAACTGAATTCTTGCTTGAAGTCAGATTTAGAATGGATTAGTTTGGCCTCTAAACACAGAATTCTTGCGTGTTTTTGCTTCTAATCATGTTTAGAAACCTTCCAGAAGTAATTAGCACATTGAAACACAAGTTTTGGTTGTGTTTTGATGTCAAACAAGTCACACTTCACTCATGCACATGACCTTGCACGAATTCACTCCAAACCTCACTATTTTTTCCAATTCTTATCTCCATTGGCTTTCCTATAAATAGAAGATAATTCCTCATTCATTTCCTCAAGCTTTGATAGCCAATAATGCCCTGCCAAACTCTCTCCATAGCTCACATTTTTGAGTTTTTGAATTCACTTTTTCTTCACTCTTTAAGCCATTTTTTGCTCATTCTTCATCCTTGAACTTCCCTGAAGCTAACCACACTCATAGCACAAGAAATCGTGGACTGAATCGAGCTCCATAAGTGCAATTTCAGAGCTTAATACTAGATTTCTAACAGGTATATTTCTCGACCAATTCGTCCCAAATTTTTTGCTACGATGTAGTTCTCATCAAAATGAGTTTTGCTCATGAATTTTCAAATCTCTTTGTAAATTTTCTTCTGGTTTTTTCCAAAACGACTAAGTTGTGGTTTAAAAAAATTTGAGAGGGTACAACTTTCTTCGTCTTGAAGAGAAGATTCGAATGGAACCGGTCTCGAGCTCTAATTTTTCCATTTGCAAAATCTGCAAATTAAGCTTGGACGGAGGTTGAAGACGACCAGTGTGTCATCATCAACCAATGAGAGCGTGCCATCTTCTTTTTCAAATCTCTTTTAAAAAATAATTGATTCGGTGGTTTATTCACTAATGTCCATGATATGCACAGCGCGCCACCTCCTTTGAATGTGATTACTAACGCGTAGCGCGCCAGTTCCCTAGGGTCTGTTTAGTAACACGTTTTGACTATGATCTGATGGTCTAGAATTTTTTGGTTTATTATTTTATTTTCAAATTTTCATTTTAATTGTTTTAAACTTCAAAAATTCATAGAAAATTCATTTCTGACTAAAAAATTATGAAAAAATTCACAAAAGTATTTTCAATTATTCTCTTTATGATTTTTATTTTTTCATAATTTTATTTTCATATTTGATATTTTTTATGATTTTTCTCTTTTATTTGAATTGTTTAAATGTTTAAAAATACTTTTAAATATTTTTTTATTCTGAAAAAAATAGGGAAGGATCCTATAGTCTTTTGACAAATATTGGTGACCACATTTTATTTTTATTTCTAATTTTACTTTTTTTTTTTACCAATTTTTGTTCATTTTGCTATTTTATTTTATTTAAAAAAAATAGTTTGACTTTTAAAATTCCAAAAATTTTTGTCAACACTTGTTGACCCTTTGTTTGACCTTGGATAATTTTCTTGGATTTTTATTTTGATGTATGGATATCATTATGTATTTCATCAATAAAAATCTAATTAAATAATCATTTTAAAATCATTTTTAATTATTATTTTATTTCTTTAATTATTTAGCAATTGTTTCGACTTAGGTTCATTTTGGGACATAAATTTTATCAACATCAATGGAACTTGGGTGTTGATAGGTCTCGACCAAATCCACCAAGATAATTGATTGATTTTGACAAAGTTAGACCTAACGAATTCATCCGACGCATCGTGGGTTTTGTGACTTGTTCCCCAACCTCTTCATCTCATCTCATTCCTTTTTTTTACATGTGTTGCAAATATCAAGAGGGTGATCTACATATCATTCCTCTAGTTTGTCTTTTCAAAACATAGATCATTGTTGACCAGCCTCTTTGTAGGGTGACCTCTATATAGGTTACTTGGCGATTGCTTAATATAGCTCTACAGTTTGCCCCTTGGATAAGAAAGTTGGTTCTCCATGGCCCAAGCTTTATGCTTAAAATTGTCTAAGTATGATTAAGTATTGGGATATGGCCAATAAAATTGTCGATTCATCGCATAGAGGTTTTGATTCTATCAATATTCTGATGAGTCCTCATAACTTTTGACCTAGGCTCAAGGCTTAAGTCGTCGTGAACCATACGATCTTATTTTCTTTTCTTTTCTTTGTGTGATTGATTCTTTGTGGCCCAAGACTTGAACTTGTAAGCCCAAGGATGATTCGATTTTGAGATATGGCCAATAAAATTATAGGCTCATCGTGTAGAGGTTTTGATTCTATCATTCTTTTGATGAGTCCTCATAACTTTTGACTTAGGCGCAACGTCTGAATCATTATGAATCATTCATATGAAACCAACTAACAACTAACCACTAATTACTAACATTTAAATTCTCTCTTTATTTTTTATGCTTTCTTTACCGCTTTATTTTAATATCAACATTCATTATCGTGTTTATGATTCCGCTATTTTTCGTTTGTCCACTTGGACCTTTTACTTTAGTTTTGTTCGATTCATCAATAAAAGACGCAAAACCTTAAAAAACTATTAATTTGGATTTGGTTACTTTTCCTATGCTCGAAGATTGATTCTTGGACTTAGGATTAGGACCTTGACCTCAACTCGGAGACTCAGTAATCTTATTATTATTCTATCTATTTTGGGTTATTATTTTCTATGTGTGCAAGTTATTATGTTTATACTTGTCGTTCAGTCGATTTCCTCTAAATACATCTGTTTCTGCCCAATTTTTGAAGACGTAATTTCATGAGGCATAGATTCACCTGAGACTTGGTAGTTTTGTTCGATTACTTGTTGGCTTGTTTGTTAATCCAAAGGATGATAATATTGTATTGGTTTCTTGATGTCAAGTATTGGTTTCCTATTCGGTTAGATATTTATTAATCCGTATCTTTTACTTTCTTGTACATAGGATAGCCTCTTCATCTTCTCCCAATCTAAAATTTTCAAAACCTTTTCATCTTTTTTCAAAAAGCTTCTTGTTTTCTGACTCGAACCGCTTTCACAATAAACTTGGACTTAGGTCCATGCATTTTCTAAAATATTTTCTTAATAAAACATTAACCATTTTAATAATACTTTGACATCTTTTCTTAAGACTAAAAGTCAATTAACCTCATTCAAACTTTTTGAGCCATTTTGACTTTTCTACTTTAAAACCATTTTCTTAAAAGATTAGACTCTTGTCGATTCTTCGCCGTGATGCAAACTACTATACTTCTGCGATATACAGTGAAGTAAGTCATTTTCCACTTGGTGTTGAGTGATGTTTGTTGATGAAAATCTGAGCTCTATCCTCCACTTTGAGTTTATGAAATGCTCTTTTCTCATAATTGTGGGTAGTAAGTATGTTTACCACTCGGATATGACAATGATGTCCATTCTTCTTAAAATTAACCAACACACCAATTTTAGTCTTTTTTACCCGAACTTCATGGATTTTGATGTCAATATTGCACATTGTTGGTATGTAGGCCTAGAACTCGTTGGAAGTTCTATCAAATCAAAAATTGTAATACTTCTTTTCTCATCTCCGACATCTATTTTGTAAATATTTTTTTTATAGCCATATACACAAATTTTCGAAGAGGTTCCTGCGGAGTACCGTAAATGTTTAGGGTTCCTAAAACCTTCCCTTTGCATAGCTAACCCTCGTACCTTGATCTCTATTTTTTTAGGATTTTATTCGCTCTTTTTCCCAGTCTTTTGGATAAAATAAAAGTGCGGTGGCGGCTTCATTATTATTTTTACGACTTGAGACAATCAATAGCTTAGACTCGAAGATTTTTTCCGCTACAGTCGGTTGACTCCCCTTATGTGGCATCTACACCATGTAATAAAATTGTAGATTCAGTTTGTGTACTCAAGTCTCGCTCCACACACATGGGTTTTAACAATGAGGTTCAATTCACGGGAACACCAATTCCACCTAAACTGTCTGATTCACCACTGTTGAAGGTTTCCAATGCGATATTCTATTTCACTCAAAATAATTTGACTCCATTTTAAAGAAGCAACTACTACCAATTTCAGAACAGGGCACAGTCTCAAAATTGTTTCCAATAGTTTGTTAGCCACAAAGACGCTCACACCTTCCCGGAATTTCGTCTTCAGAGTAAGAGATCTAAAACACACATATAACTTATAGATTATTGTGCAAAAGTAACAAGAAATTATAAATCATTATTGTTGAAGAGTGGAAGTGGTATTTGAAGGATGTGAAGTATATGATTCGTGTTACACATGTTGAAATAGCCCAAATCACGAAACCTCTGCCAAAGCTGCCACCGCTTGTGTTGTGTTGGCTAGAACCACCCATTAATCACCACACAAGGAAGGAAAATAGAAAGAAGGTTGTTTTTTGTTAAATTTGGCATCTACTATTTGTGCTGCTTACTACCTAGGGGTTATTGTTGGACATGAACAAGTGAAAGACAAGATGCAAGAATGAGATCTAGATACTTAAGAGAAGTTCTAAGACAAGAAATAAGATACTCATATGTACATGTTACAAGTGCATCAGAAGTCATCACCAATGTCTCTAATGATAATCTAGCAATTCACGATGTTCTCTGTAAAAAGGTTCCAATTTTTTTGATGAATGCCTCTATGTTCATTGAAAGCTACATAGCGATATTTACAATGATATGGAGATTGACAAAAATTTGATTTCCTTTCATTATTCTACTTGTGATACCTGGTAAAATGTATGGGAGAAGTTTTATGGGATTGGCTAGAAAAATCAGAGACGAGTACAATAAAGTTAGTACCATAGGAGAACAAGCAATAGCTTCTATTAGAGCTATTTATTCATTTGTCAAATAAAACAAAACCATAGCTGATTTCTCGGATGCTTTGGAAGGATCAATGAAGTTGGGATTGAAACAGGGTTTAGCTAAAGGTTTAGCCATAGGAAGCAAAGGTGTTGTTTTTGCTATATGGTCTTTTATGGCAAATTATGGTAGCAGAATGGTCATGTATCATGGCGCTAAAGGTGGAATTGTATTTGTAGTTGGAGCTTCAGTCGCACATGGTGGATTGGATTTAGGAGCTGGTTTATCCAATGTGAGTTATTTTTCAGAAGCAAGTGTTGCGGGAGAAAGAATAATGGAAGTGATAAAAAGAGCTCCAAAGATTGATTCAGAAAACATGGAAGGTAAATTTCTAGAGAAAGTATCGGGAGAACTTGAATTCACCCATGTTGAATTTGTGTATTCGTCAAGGCCAGAAAGTGTGATCTTAAATGATTTTTGTTTAAAGGTTCCATCAGGTAAATATAGTTGCATTACTAGGAGAAGTGTTTTGGGAAAATCGACTGTAATATCGCTTTTGCAAAGATTTTATGATCCAATTGGTGGAGAGATTCCTTTTGACGGAGTTGTTATTCATAAGTTGAAACTGAAGTGACTTAGGTCTCAAATGAGATTGGTGACTCCAGAACCTGCTTAATTTGTTTGCAACAAGTATTAAAGAGCATATACATTTTAGAAGAGAGGATGCATACATATGAGGATATTGTTGATGCTGCTAAAGCTTCTACTGCTCATAATATCATTTCAATGTTGCCACAAGGATATGATACTCAGGTTAATGTTATTTGCTTTTGTTATTATGCTTTGGACCAAATATAATTAAGTGGCATATGTCTATTCTCATATTGGTTTTAGAACCTTGAGGACAAGGTTGAATGTGAACCGGGAGACAATGGTAGGAGTATTCAATTAGTGTTTATACCATTAAAATATTTAAGTTACAAGTTGAAATTATTTTGTTGGACTTTTATTGTTTAGTTGGCCTTTTTAACCTTTAATCTTTTTTACTCTATTATCCATTACTAGTTCTATATATGTACTCTCAATGAGAGATTAAAGATGAAAAAATGAAATGAAAATGTCTTTAATTTTAATAGCTAGTTTTCTTTGTATTCTCTAATTTTAGGACTCTCTTAAATTTTGATAGACTTTCTTTGAGTCACTAAGTCTATAATAATCAATAGTTGCAACTTATGGAGTTCTGCCTCCATGCAATTTCCATTTCCACTTCCACTTCCATTCAGGTTATAAAATATTTATGTGGCTGTTGGGATTTGAACCCTAGTCTCCCAAGCCACAAAGTGAAATTCTTACTACTAAACTACAGCAACATTTTATTAACGTGCATCACAAATTTTGATACATAAAATTGTTGAACAACAAATAGTTGTACGCTAAACGTGATAAAATGTAAAATATTGCCGAAATAATTGAGAACAATTTCGTTAAGATTTGAACAAGATGCTTTACTTTGAGCCACAAAATAATTCAACTAACCTATACATAACAACATACCTGATGCTGGTGCTGCCTATATTACGTGCCCTGCCAGCTTCTCCATTCCTTCCATGAGAAAATCCTTACGCTAAGAATCTCTCTTACCCATTTATATACCTTACACCATTGAATCATCATCTCTTAGGTCATATTATACTTCACCGTCCATGCATTCTATACTTCACCATACTACTCACTTCCCTTTTCATTATTTTTCTTTATTAATACATGTTGGTTCTTTTTTTTCTTTCTAAGAAATAAATCTTCTCGAAGGTTAGGTATTATTATGTTTTGAAGCATAATAAAAGATGATAATCATACTTAAATGGGAGTTTTATAACAATGTACTCTAACTTGTAAACTTTTAGGTTAGATATGTATTACTCATAAAAGATAAATAATTATACAATATTTATGCTTGAATATATGTTCATTTTAAACAATTCAAGTTAAATTTATAAAATTAGGTAATATATTTATTAATAATGTAAATTGATTTCTCAAAATTATACTTCAGTTGTTGAGATTTATTTTTTAAAATTGATTTCTCAAAATTACACTATAGTAATTATTTAGAGTTTTTTTTTTATAATAAAAATGGTTATAAGGTCCAAAATAAAGAAACATATAAAACAAACTAAACACAAACAAAATAGGATTTTTTAGCCTCCTAGAAGAAGCGCTAAACCTGGCCATCAAATTTAAATATTGGTTGCCTTCATGTACTCATTCTCTCATAACATATTTTTATGTTTTGAATTAACTCGTCATGCTTGCGCTATACTTGTTTTTGTTTCGGCTTATTTGTTTTTTTATTTTGGTTTGTCTTTTTTCTTTAAATAAAATTTATAATTTAGAAACACTTTGTATTTTCTTGAAAATTTTAGGCTATAGATTAATCCGAGGTTAGTTGTGAGACTTGGGAAAAATTCACAAGATCGGTATTGTCTTAACACCATAAGTCTCTTGCATATGGAAGTTAAATTGAAGACTTATTATGACATAGCCTTGAATTGATTCTTCCCTTGAGTAGTTTATCTTTGCGACGGCATCATCACACATGCTCTACGTAAGGAAGCCAATGAAAATAAGTGAGCGATCAAGTTTTATTGAAAAAAAGAATGCACCTTCTAGTTTTAGTGACTCTCACCGGTCACTTAATAAAGCGGTTGTAAAACCTACAAAAATGATTTCAAGACCCATTGTTAGTTGGTTAGGAGGTTTCTTATGTTGAACTTGGTAGGACGGATTACTGTCTGATCCACCGCAACTACAATTGGGTAAGCATATGATTATACCACTTAGGTACCAGAACCCCATGCAAAAAGGATCAGAGTCACTAACCGGTCGCCTTACTATGAGTGTGTGGAGATAATAGGTTTAATGTGATTGGGCCAGAATGAAAAAGAAGAGGATGAGTAAGTTAAGCTTTGGTATAATAACATGATTCATATTGATTTGTATTATTGAGAATCAAGTGTGAGTAGCGTCCATGTAAGTTTGAGGGGAGCATTGTGGACTCGTACTTGAGGAAGATATCGAAATATTACAAGTGATCTATTGTTATCCTAATTGGATAAGAATGTGAATAACTTAAGGATTTATTTAAGGAAAAATAAAATATCATAAAGGATATGGTATGTAATGTAGTTAAGTGGATTAAATCGAACCCGTATAAAGATGTGTTCTTAATTTATCGGAATTAATCATTAAAAACTCCTCCTCACCTCTCATGGTATTATCTGGATTATACGTCTAAAGCCCTATAATTTCGTAACCTATAAGTGTTTAGAAGTACTTTTGGAAACTTAATTCTAATTTTGGTTTAAAAGAGTATTCCAAATGTCTAACTTTAGTATCCGTTAAAACTCACACTTTGTGGTGTGAGAACATTGTACTTAACTTACTTTCAGTTAAAAGATAGATTTTAATTATAAAAGTGATAACAAATTATGTTAATTAAATTTTAGCTAGAAACAATTGAATTCTACTTACTCTATTACTTACCTACCTAAATTTAGGTACATATTTATGTAGGAGGATTTGCCTAAAAATAAGGTTCAATAATTTAAACATTCCCATAATTAAATATTATCAATGCAATATTTAATCAAGATAAAAAATTATATGGAATGAAATAATTATTGAATTTCTTGTTCTTCTTAATCGAGTGAAAATTCAACAAGGAAATATGCACTAGATCTAAGAATTGATCATGTTTGTGTTTATGTTTTTTGAAAAATTTTGTTTTTCTAATTTAAAATGTGGTTTAATTTGATTTTCGTATTGAATTTAAATTAACTTTCACGAAAATACATAAATAGAAGCTATAATGTTTTCGAAGTCTACCCTTGGAAAATGCTTGAATTTGTATTAAGATTCATTTGAACTTTTTCAATTTCAACGATGATTAGTGAGATCATGTAATAGCGGAAGTTGGAAACATTAGAGAAAGAATTTATTGAAGTGGGTTGAAGATGATTGGGTGGTTGAGAAGTTTTCCGAAGTTTTCCACGTTATTACTTGTTTTGTGCATTTTCACATTTTCCACAAGTCACGAAACTGTTTGTTTTCCGTATTACTCGTGGCCATTGTTGGTCGTCACTCACTTCATATTCTTCGGTCGAGGTTTCAACCATAAACTATTGTGGAAATTCTTGCTCTTTTGGGCTTTGTTTCTTGTATAATTGTTTTATTTCTTTTACCTCCTTTAATTGTTACCTTTGCTTCATTTCTTTATTTTTTAATCAATTTTATAATTGATTTTGTTCCTTGAAACAAATTATTCTTTAATTAATGCAATTACGCTGTAATACATAATCGAAATAAAATAGAATAATTAAATTGGAATAGTATATTATCTATGATAATTCGAATATGTTATATAAATTCGTTTTATCAAATCTAACTTAAATTTTTGTTCACAAAAATCAGAAATTTGTTTTCAAGCGGATAATCAAATCAAAATAATCGAATTCAATCACATTGTCGCTATTCACTACTTTTTACAAACTCGTTTTGATTGCATTAAAATTACCTAAAACACTAGAAACCTTTTTAGGACTAATTAATCACAATTGTCGCCTAAAACTTTAATTTTACAAACACTCGTTTTGATCCTTCGCAATACATAAGCCCTTTAGCGCCATACTTTAACCATGACTTTGCTTTTAAAGCTTCATTTCGTCTAAACTTCTCCTTGCTCCAATTCACAAATCAATACCTACAAAAGATATTAAAACTATTAAGACGGTACATAAATGAATTAAAAACTAAATTATATACATTAAATATTATCACAAAATCGGAATTATTCATAGAATATTAACATAAGAACCTATAAGTGTGACAAATCATATACAAAAAATAAATTTGAATTAAAACCATTGAGAAACATTATATTTGATTATCCAATTTTGTTTAAAGGGAATCCTTTTATTAACAATCGATTACTTTAAAATAATTTAAGTGTGTAAATCATTACAAATAATTAGCTTTGTGTTCAATTTTGTAATAATTTTGTTTTAGCCTTGTTTTATTTATTCACCTTTACCATTGAAATTTTTATAACTTTCTCTTTTTCGTTATCTCAAGTTTAGAATTATAAGCTTGTGTTTTAATAAAATATCATTCCTCATTTATTTTATTATTTCGATCATGGTAATCTTGAACATTACTCTCTCTCTCTCTCTCTCTCTTCTTCACCCTATTCTTATCATTCCTCATCGTTATGGGATCCAACATTACTCACCTCGGTTTCTATTCTAATTTTCTCATCTTCCTCTCCCTCTATCATACATCATCGGGTTTACTTAATTGATTTTCGTCCCATTGGATCAAAAAAGTAAGCCTTTGTTACTATAATTTTCTTTAATATTGGATCATAAATTGGTAAGCCTTTTATATCACTCTATTAAGATACATTTACAATTTCTATCATGAAGTATAGTTTGTGTGATTCAAACATTAATTGAACTCTAGGTTCAAATCTACTCCATCTTTTTTCTTACATACCATTTTGCTTCTGCTTTGGTAAGGCTTCTATTAATCACATGATTTGTCCACTTTGCAACTTCTTTCCATAAGGTCTTGAAATCTCTTTAAGTAAGAAACACACCATAATTGTTTGATTTCCTTGTTCGGCTACCCCATTTTGTTGTGATACGAAAATAATTGTTAGTTTCAGTATAATTCAATTTTCTCTAGGTAGGCAGTTGAACTTTGGTAGGCCCTTTACCATTTTTTTCTTCTGTATAACAATAATGAACTGAAGATTTACATGCTCGTACCTTATATTCCATAGATTCTCCAAGTTCTACTCAACAACCCTTAAGCATTACCTAGGAAGCAGTTTTAATGTAGCATGAATCACAAACATGTGGTTCAGAGTCATGTTATTGTCTATAATTTTCCCTCTTTGATGATGATGAATTTTGCATGCACCTTTTTTTATTATTATTACCATGTGTCTTTCTTGAATTTGGACTATACTAGGTTAAGTCATGTACAAAGTAAACATCACTCATAGTTAAATTATTTCATCCACTTCAAACTACCACTTCCTTTTCCCATTATAGACTCCTATTTACACTGATAACATATAATAGGACTCCTATTTACAAATTATTTTTCTCTTCCTGGTCCCTTAACATAGTTGCTACTTCCTCTTTGAAAATTTATTATTCCTCCCCCATGTCAATAACGTGTGCCATGCTTAACTTGCATAAATTATTCTTCTCTTCGCTTTTATCGTACCTTTTTCTCATGAACAAGTAGTGATCTTTGCAGCTCATCCACATTTAAGAGATCAATCTCCTTATACTCTTCAATTGAGCATACATCAAAGTTGAAGTTTTCTATCAAAGATATAAGTATATTCTCAACGATGTTCACATCGTTCATATTCTCTCCACAATTACTCATGTCATTTCTATTTCCATCACTCTTCCAAAATAATCATTCAATGATTCATCTCTAAGGTTCTGAATGTCCAAAATAATCATTCCTTACATTTTGAATAGAAACCTCAGATAATAATAAAGAATAAGAAACTATAATTATCAATGACATTTATTCAACTTTTCCTATTATTAAAAGGGTTCATCTTTTATCTTCCTATCAATCGGTGCTCTCATTTTTTTATCTATTGCCTTTATTGTTCTAAATTGATATTTTAATGATGACTATTCCAATTTTGAGGCAAGTGAAGATTCCTATTGGTGGATTTTGTGCACACAAAAATATTTCAAATATGCTAGTATAGTAGAAGCAAAAAAAAAAGTCTCAAATTTCAAAGGAAATGAGAGGCCCACCTCTTAAATGGTGGTTATGGTTGTCTCAAATTAACCCACAATCATGTTAGGACACATTTACACATCATTATTGTGTCATATCAAACAATAATGGCAACCTTTTGCCGATAATTGTGATGAAATGGAACCAAGTTATGCATCAATGGAGTCTTCAAAGGCTACTTTCTTTCTTGATGATGTCGTTGATGAAAAATTAAGAGATACACTCCACGAAAATGATGTGGTAGACCTAGAAGAAGAATAATCATATATGTATGGAACAAAACGAGTCACCACCAACAACAATTTTTGATGAAACTTGAACCACCACGACTCCACGAAACCATCGGACATGATCTTATCTCATTCATCCCAACCAAGCTCTTTTAACAAAGCCATAACCGGACTTGGATTCTTCATCAGATCAAGGTCGATGTTGCCTTCAATGATGAGAGTTTCACCGTGATGGAGATTTTCCACCAAAATTGCCAGATTCGAAGTGACAACTCATAAATTAAGGCGGACCTTTGAAACTCGACATCATCGACTATTTGTGGCTTAAGCCAAAACACACAAATCCTCTTCACGATTGGATTACCATCAAAGTTATTTGGATAAATTACTAACTTCAAGTGATTTAAATGAAAAAATGGTGCTAGATCGAAACTAATGAAACCTATGGAAGAAACTTCTTTTCACGAGGATTTTGTTGTGGAACCTGTAGTTATTCCTGAAGTGGTTCTAAATCCTTCTTCAAATCTGCAGCACGAGTCGGTGTTGTACACAAATTTTACCCCTAAGATCCTTTATCATCTCATACCATCACGTAGCACCAAGAGCACAAACTAGGGTTCTCTCTCTCTCTCTCTCTCTCTCTCTCCTATCTCTAAGTTTGCTCTTATGGGGATCACCAAGCACATTGTTTGTGTACATTTTGTATAATTTGATTGACATTTATCTAACAACAACAAACATGCACTATTTACTCATTGGACATTGTATTGTAGGTTGATGATACAAAAGTTTTTCTTCAAGAAGTTTATAGGTTCATGTGTTCATTTTCATGTCTTCTCTACCAAGTCTCATGGAAGTATGAATATTTATCATGTGGTATACTGTCATACCCCAAAATTTGCCCTCCACCATCTCAAGACATTTCATACCTCCATACTCAAGGATTCTTCAAGGGTTGATCAGACAAACCCTCTCCTAGACAATCAACCCAAACTAGGGTTTGACAATTCTCAGATCAAGATGGACTTCCAACATCTCCAATGGTATTCATGCCTCCTCATATGCTTCAAAGATTCTCCATGTCAAATTTCAAGCCTCACAAGTCAAGTTTCCTCAATTGCTCAGATGGTTGAAAGTCGGTTGTATTGGACAAAAGTCAAGCTGTGGTCAACATACTGTCAAACTTCATGATTTTTGGTCAACATCCTCATTTTGAAGTTACATTAATCATTTGATCAAGGGTTGATCATGATTCATCAAGAAAACTCAAGATTTGCTCAAAAGTCAAACTTTCTAAATTAGGGTTTCTTGAGGAAAAGTCAACTGAACTTTGGTGATCATAACTTCTTCATACTTTCTCGAAATTTTCCACCACCTCTTGTTTTGAAGTAAATTCAATTCTCTACAACTTCATGTCTCACAAGAATGTTCAAAAATGCTTCATTTGAGAGGTATGGATCAAAACATTATGGTCCTTTTCAAAGTCAACAAAAGTCAACTTTTGTTTTGAAGATATATTGAGCATGGAAACTCCAATTGAGATGAAACCAAAGAGGTTGGTTAGAGGACTCTTAGAGCTTTCGAAAATGTCCAAGAACACTCAAGAATGTGGAAAATTGAGCAAGATACACCATTCACAAGTTGGGCAATTTTGAAGAAGTGCACAAAGAGAGATACTTCTAAAAATAATTTTTTTGCAAATGGGCTTACTTTTCTTCATCCAAACTTGTTCCTTATGCAATTAGGAATATCCAAGCCCAATGCCACGAATTTTATTTTATTTTTCTATTTAATTTGGATTTTATTCATTTAAATACAAATTAAATTCAAAAATAAGGTATAAAATCAAAATTAATTGCAAATTTGATTTTTCTCTCTTCCTTGAGATCCAAGCAACCTAATAAAGCCAGCAAATTTCGAAATTTGATTGGATATGGCAAGAATTTGATTGAAATTGATCAAAAAAGAGAAAATTTGATTTGGTACAAAATCAAATATATTTTGCATTGATTGATGATTAATTCTTTCTCAAATCGACTTTAATTCCATCTACTATATACATACATAGCACATGATTGAGAGCGAAAAAATTGGCTTGAGGAACCTAACCTAACTCAAAAATCGTGCTTCACAAGCTACTAGCAGCCTGGGTTTTAGCTCGATTCAATTGATTCCAAGCACCAAAACACATTCCTTGATACCTCCTGAGTCGATCCAGACCCTTACATTGCCCAAAACCATCAAGAATCAAGCAAATACGATTTCGGTTTGTTCTTATTTTTTCCAAAATCGAATCTTTATTTATCAACAAGTTTTGATGTTTGTTTTGTGTTTAGAATGAAGCTTGCAAACTTTTGGATGGTTTAATTGTATTTCTATGGCACGAAACACGAATCACCATGATTAGGGTTTTGAACCCGAGGGGTTTCTCTAAAGCGGAAAAATTGGACCATGAGACCACCACCATCGTGTTCGAGCGATGTTTCAATCGATTCATACCCTTGAATGTTATTTATCTTTATGTTTGATTTTGAAATTGCGGGGCTATAGCGTCGCGGGCTATATTTTCAAATTTTTAAAACGAAGAAGATGAAGTTTGGCGCGGGGACGATGCAGCCTGGAGGTGACACATGTTCACAATCCACTCGCTCCGATTTCCAAACAGTAACGCGCGCTGGCTCAGTTGGTCTTGGCTTGGGTTTGTGAGAGCAAGGTTACCGGTTCGATTCTCACCAGGACCACTTGTTTTTCTTCTTTTTACAAACTAACACATTTTTCTTTTTATTTTCATATTTTCTTTAATATCTTGCATTCATTTTAATTTCTTTTCACAATTTTTTATCATGCATTTAAAAATACCAAAAAAATATTTTTCTTTTTGCATTATGTCCAGAAAATGTTTATTTAATTTACAAAATTAAAAAATATTATTTTGCATGCATATTTAATTTAATTGTTAATTTATCATTTAAATCACATTTAATTGTTTTTTAATTATTAAATTATCTCCAAAAAATCCCAAAAAATTATTTTAGCATATTAATGTTGTTTCTAGCATAAAATATTTTTCTCATTTAAAAATTATCATTTTTGCTAACATTTTCCTCTTATTCGATTTCCTCGTATTTTCCGATTTCTCATCTTTTCACAGGTTATCTCGTTTCAGACGATTTCTTTTTACAGTTTTCTGTTTTCCAATTATGTAACTGCTTATGGGATGTAATAGTATAATTAGGGCTTTTATTTTCCGCATTTTAAATTATGTATCTGCCCCAAAGCCATGTAATAGCGTAGGATTTATCTTTCCGCACTTTATACTTCCGCATTTTAATTTCCGCACCTTATAAACTGTTAGTAATTAGGCGTGTATGGAAAGACTAAAATTGAACGTAGCTCACTCTAATTTTCAAGATAACATGAATCTAAATCAACACACTCTTTTCACACATTAGGGTAATTCTCTCGTTGCCTTCTGATTCAAATGGTCATGTCCCTCGAGCGTAGAGGTATTTTGCACCGTTGCCTTCAAAAAAAATCATCATAGTCCCTTCGATACAAAGATCATAAGACCCACGATGTTGCCTCCGAATACATGATCTTGACCCTCGATTGTCGCCTACGAAAAATGATGATAGTCCCTTCGAATGTGCTAGGATACTTCCTACAAGTTGCCTTCTATGACCATACGATGTCCCTTCGAATGTCCGCTTACATCCAATGAATAGGGTTACCTACCAACTAATGGTATGGATAGCACTATTCTAAAGGAGCATATAAAACAACACAGCGACCATTACGAGTAGGTAATAAGACTTTGTATACATTCATACATGAATCATTACAAAGTCAAAATGCCTTTTCAAAACATTTTTGTCAAACACACAAAGCACAATTTTTAAAAGTGATCTAAGAGCAACTAGGCCCGTAGATAACTACGGATGGAAAGGGGTGCTAATACCTTCCCTTTTCATAACCTTCTCCCTTACTCAGAATCTAACAAAGGTCTTTTTCTGTACTTTTTACCTTCCCTTAATTGGATAAAAGAAAAGTCGGTGGCGACTCTTGCTATCCGCACATTTGCGATACAAAATTCTACAAAGTCAGTTCACCGTATTACATATACCTCAATATTTTATCATTGAAAGGTATAATGAAGCTTCTCATGACTTATCTTACAAAATAAGTTCATAGGATGTAAAGTTGATCCAAGTGGGTGTACCTAATTTGGACAAGTCCTTGAGCTTTTGATCACAAGTACATAACTACCTCAATTATCAATGTTTTGGAGTGTTTCTCTTTTCTATGGTTTCTTATTTTTGACTAAAAAAATCTACCCTCATGTTACAAGACTCCATATGCAAGGGAGATCATCAAAAGTTGAAGAAGTTTCCATGCCATGGCCAATGCTCTTTGAACTAGGGTTTTGGACTTTTGAGGACCATATATTGGTTGTTGATTGAGATTCTTGGTTGATTCCAAAGCCATGAGTCTCTTAAAGGGGTATTTAACTAGTCTATTCATTGGTTCAAGGGTTTTATTTGATTAAAAGATTCTTTAAGGGTCAAAGATTGCAAGTTCTCTAGATTGGTTCTTCATCTTTCTTGTGTAAATTCAAAAGATCATAACTTGGTCATCTTAGATCTCCTTGAGCTAATTATTTTTTCATAATGGATCTAACTATGTATACTACAACTTAGTTTAATTGTCAAGACTTGAAAATGATTTGAAAATTACTTGGGAGGTCAAAGGATTATAGGTCATCCGTGAATTTCTCCACTTCTTGATTATCGACTTCAAAGGATCATAACTTGGTCATCTTTTATCATCTTGAGTCCATTATTTTTCCACAATGATCTTAAGGATGTGAACTTTATCCTCATTTATGATGAATATCTTGAAAATATTTGGAATATGCCTTATGATTTCAAAAGATTATAGGTCATTTCATGGATTTTCATCAACTTCACAAGGCCGTAATTGTCTCAATTCTTGGAGTTTGAGTGTTTATTTTTCCACAATGCTATTCAAGAGGTCTAATTCATATCATTACTTTTTATCAAGAGCAAATTTTGAGTGGAAGAGCATGTTTTAATGCAAAACATTATAGGCAACTTTTGAAGTTAATACTCAAGAATTTTTCTAAGTGTTACAATCAGTGTGTTTTTTATGATTTCAAATGGACATAAATTTTTAGATCAATATTACAAATGTAGTCCTTCTTGGCACATTGTAAAGAGTGTTATGAGATATTTCAAATGCTTAAAGAAACACATCATATAGTGCCCTACATTGTTAACACCATGCTTGTGAAGTTACCCTCTTGAAACTGAATTCTTGCTTGAAGTCAGATTTAGAATGGATTAGTTTGGCCTCTAAACACAAATTTTTGTGCGTCTTTGCTTCTAATCATGTTTAGCAAACTTCCAGGAGTAATTAGCACATTGAAATACATGTTTTGGTTGTGTTTTGATGTCAAACAAGTCACACTTCACTCATGCACATGACCTTGCACAAATTCACTCCAAACCTCATTATTTGTTCCAATTGTTATCAGCATTCGCTTTCCTATAAATAGAAGATCATTCCTCATTCATTTCCTCAAGCTTTGATAGCCAAAAATACCCTTCCAAACTCTCTCTATAGCTCACATTTTTGAGTTTTTGAATTCAATTTTTCTTCACTCTTTAAGCCGTTTTTGCTCATTCTTCATCCTTGAACTTCCCTGAAGCTATCCACACTCATAGCATAAGAAATCGTGGCTTGAATCGAGCTCCATAAGTGCAGTTTTAAAGCTTCATCCTAGATTTCTAGATATATTCTCCACCAGTCCCAAATTTGTTTACGATCATCAAATTATTTTTTTAACTGGTTTTCCATGCGACTAAGTTGTGGTTAAAATTTTTTTTGCGGTACAACTTTCCTCGTCTTAAAGAGAGATTCGAATGGCACGGTCTCGAGCTCTTATTTTCCATTTGCAAAATATGCAAATTGAGCTTGGACGGAGGTCGAAGATGACAAGTGTGTCATCATCAACCAATGAGAGCGTGCCATCTTCTTTTTCAAATCTCTGTTAAAAAGTAATTGATTTGGTGGTTTATTCACTAATATCCATGATATGCACAGCGCGCCACCTCCTTTGAATGTAATAACTAGCAGCGTTTTGCATTATCCAATGGTCCATATTTTTTGTTTTATTTTTTATAAAATCTTATGCTCCGATGTGAAAATCAAGAAGGTGAACATCAAGCATAGCACGAAAGGTCCCTAGGATCTGTTTACTAACACGTTTTGACTATGATATGACGGTCTAGATTTTTTTGGTTTATAATTTTATTTTCAAATTTTCATTTTAATTGTTTTAAACTTCAAAAATTCATAGAGAATTCATTTCTGACTCAAAAATTTCAAAATAATTCACAAAAATATTTTCAATTATTCTCTTTCTGATTTTTATTTTTTCATAATTTTATTTACTGATTTGATATTTTTTTAATGAATTTTTCTCTTTTATTTGAATTGTTTAAATGTTTAGAAATACTTTTAAACATTTTTTTATTCTGAAAAAAATAGGGAAGGATCCAATAGTCTTTTGGCAAATATTGGTGACCACATTTTATTTTTATTTATAATTTTACTAGTTTTTTTACTAATTTTTGTTCATTTTGCTATTTTTTTTTATTTAAAAAAAATAGTTTTTGACTTTTAAAATTCCTGAAAAATTATGTCAACACTTGTTGGCCCTTTGTTTGACCTTGGATAATGTTCTTGGATTTTTATTTTGATGTATCGATATCATTATGTATTTCATCAATAAAAATCCAATTAAATAATCGGTTTAAAATCATTTTTAATTATTATTTTATTTCTTTAATTATTTAGCAATTGTTTCTGACTTAGGTTCATTTTGGGACATAAATTTCATCAACATCAATGGAACTTGGATGTTGATAAGTCTCAAGACCAAATCCACCATGATAATTGATTGATTTTGATGAAGTTAGACTAGTGAATTCATCTGACGCATCGTGGGTTTTGTGACTTGTTCCCCTCCCTTTTCATCTCATCTCATTCTTCTTTTTTGCATGTGTTGCAAACATCAAGAGGGTGATCAACATATCATTCCTCTAATTTTTCTTTTCAAAACATAGATCATTGTTGACCGGGCTCTTTGTAGGGTGACCTCTATATAGGTTACTTGGCGATTGCTTAATATAGCTCTATAGTTTGCCCCTTGGATAAGAAAGTTGGTTCTTCGTGGCCCAAGCTTTATGCTTGAAACTGTCCAAGTATGATTAAGTATTGTGATATGGCCAATAAAATTGTCGATTCATCGCATAGAGGTTTTGATTCTATCAATATTTTGATGAGTCCTCATAACCTTTGACCTAGACTCAAGGCTTAAATCGTTGCGAACTATACGATCTTATTTTATTTTCTTACCTTTGTATGATTGATTCTTCGTGGCCCAAGACTTGAACCTGTAAGCCCAAAGATGATTAGATTTTGAGATATAGCCAATAAAATTGTTGGATCATCGTGTAGAGATTTTGATTCTATCAATCTTTTGATGAATCCTCATAACTTTTGACGTAGGCTCAACGTCTAAATCATTATGAATCATTCATATGAAACCAACTAACAACTAATCAATAATTACTAACATTTAAATTCTGGATTTATTTTTTATGCTTTCTTTACCGTTTTATTTTAATATCAGCATTCATTATCGTGTTTATGATTCCGCTATTTTCCCTTTGTCCACTTGGACCTTTTACTTTAGTTTTGTTTGATTCATTAATAAAAGACTCAAAACCTTAAAAAAACTTTTAATTTGGATTTGGTTACTTTACCTGTGCTCGGAGATTGATTCTTGGAGACTCTATCATCTTGTTATTATTCTATCTGTTTTTGGGTTGTTATTTTCTCAGTGTGCAAGTTATTCTATTTATACTTGTCTATGAGTGGATTTCCTCTTAATACAGTCATTACTCTGCCCAATATTTGAAGACATAATTTCATATGAGGCACATGAAGGCTTAGAAAACACTTAGAAGAGGGGTTGAATAAGTTTTTCCCTTTTAAATTTTTCTTTTAGTTAACAACAATCTAAACACACAATGATTTTTATCCTGGTTCGTATGAAAATCATATTACTCCAGTCCACCCGTCAATGTGATTTCTCCTTTCTCAACGAGGACTTAATTCACTATAGTCAATTTGATTACAATTGCACAACCAACTGTTGTGACTAACAACAATGCACAAGCCAATTGCAAGTGACTAACACCTCTAAGAATCTCTAGTCCTAGCCCTCTTGAGAAATTTGACCCAACTGGTCTCTCAAGGAACAATTACACAAGAACTTCTAATAAAGTGTATACGGATGCTTCTAAAAAGCTGTATCACAAAAGTGAATTTTACACATAAATTTTAAGCTCAAAACTAAAAATAAACTTAATACAATAAGGTTTGATTTTGGCAGTGTAAGTTTTATTTTAAGCAATTATTATTTTGCTTCTTTGAATGTTGCTCTTTATATAACATCTAATAAATTTGTTGCTTCTGTTGCGTGTCTAGGGTGATGAGAAAAACATAATTAATGTTTCTTTAGTTGCATGTGCTTTGTTTTCTCAATGTGCCTACAAGCGCAACCATGACTTGTGCTTACTTCGCTGTGTAGACCGGAAAACAGCAGAACATATCATGGAAGAGTTACACGAAGGCGCATTTGGTGCCCACTCCAGGGGACATACGATGGCTAAGAAGATTTTGAGAACAGGTAACTATTGGTCCACCATGGAAGCTGATTGTCACCGCTATGCTCGATCTTGTCACAAATGCCACGTTTATGCAGACAAAGTGCACGTACCTCCAGTACCTCTGAATGTTCTAACAGCTCCTTGGCCTTTTGCAATGTGGGGCATTGACATGATCGGAGAAATCAAGCCCACAGCTTCCAACGGACATCATTTCATCCTTGTGGCAATTGACTATTTCACCAAGTGGGTAGAGGCAGCCTGGTTTGCATCTGTTACCAAGAATGTTGTGGCTCGATTCATCAAGCATAACTTTATCTGTCGGTATGGCACTCCCGAAAGGATCATCACAGATAATGGCTCTAATCTCAACAACAAGATGATCACCGAACTCTGCACGCAGTTCAAGATCAAGCATCACAACTCTTCTCCTTATCGGCCTAAGATGAATGGCGCAGTGGAAGCCGCCAACAAAAATATTAAGAAGATTATCAAGATGGCGGTAACTTACAAAGATTGGCATGAGATGTTACGGTTGCTCTTCATGGTTATTGCACTACTGATGCGAACATCAGCGAGGCAACCCCTTCTCTCTTGTATACGGTATGGAAGCGGTCCTACCCGCCGAGTTCGAGATACCCTCAACCGGGGTCCTCCAGGCCTTGAGTTAGGTGAAGGCGATTGGATTGGACGCCTTGACCAAATTAATTTGATTGATGAGAAACGACTCGCATCCATTTGCCATGGACAGATCTATCAGAAGCGAATGATCAGAGCATTTAACAAGAAGGTCAAACACCGAGTCTACCAATTCGGTGATCTAGTAGTCAAGCGCATCATTCTTCCACAAGGTGATCCCAGGGGCAAATAGACTCCCACCTATGAGGGCCCATTTATAGTCAAAATAGTATTTTCTGACGGAGCTATGATACTTAGCACCATGGATGGTGAGGACTTCCACACAGCGAGCATGAGACATAGTCAAAAATACTACGCATAAAGACACACTGGGTCGGTGACCTAGGCAAAATAAGGGCATCTGGCGAACCAAAGGGTTCGGGCAAAAGTTAAGGATATATACAAAACATGTACACCGGAAAGTCGAAAACACGAAAAGGCGGCTTGGGCAAAAGGGTATCGGTGGTGAAAACCCGAAAGGGCGGTCTAGGCAAAAGTTAGGGATTTAAGCGTACAACTATGCCTCGTCCAGATCACCTATCTACAGACTACTATCAGCATTCAAGTTTCAAATGGCGAAGATCAATTCACTCACTTTCTACTGACAGCAAGGAGATGAGATAGTTGAAATATATGAGTACTAGCATAGTTGGAATTTAACGAGATTGTTTCCGCATAGCTTTTTATTTTTCTTGTGTACAAACTACTTGGCCATACGCCACATTTCAAATAAATACAAGTTTCTTTCTCTTTACAAGTTTCACTGTTGTTGTTTGCATAAGGTCCAACGTTTGCTTTGAATGATTATATGCGTCTGAAAATAAAATCTATTCCCGAACATGCGAAAAGTGAACATACAAAAAGTAATCACGACAGGCTCCAGGAATTGAGATGACGACGAAAGTCACCAAAACATTTCCCCGCAGAGCATGATCCCCACAGGGGTGTCACTCACAACAAACCTTCCCCAGCGGAGTAGACGTTAGTCCCCGAGCAGCGATTCCACTCAACTAAACCATGTTACATCAGTTTCCAAGCAGTACCGATTCATCACCAGCAAAGGTGTCCCCAGCAGAATATCTCAGCAATCATCATTTCCCCGGAAGCAGCAGTATCCAGACTCGGAACTTGGTCAGATAGTGCACCGGAGGAAACCTATATCTTTTATTCCCCAGCCAGAGATTACAACGGGCTCCAGAGTCTTCTAACCCGGTCTCCTAGCAACTATCAAGTACTCTCCAGCAGGATTTATGCGCAAGATCCCCAGTAGAGTACCTCCCAAACTTCTCCCCAGCAGGTTCTGTGTGCAAGATCCTCAACAACGTGTCTCTCGACCTCTACCATCCTCAACAATATCTAGGCTCAAGACTTGGTCAGATAGTGCATCGGAGGAATCAAGGATATTTTTCTCCTCTCTCAAAAGCAGGGTTTTCATCCATTTCAGCTCCAAACAGAAGTTATAAATCCCCAAGCAGAACATCCACATCTTCTTCAAGATGGATATGTTTTGAAATACCACAACATCTATCATTCATACATTACTCATAAAATTCATAACTTGTGCATTCATACACATTGTCATGCATCATACTTTGCATAAGACTAACGATATTCTATCAAAGTTTCTTTTGTTTTTCCCAAACAGGTGAAAATCACTTCTGAAACGACAGGTCCAGGATTAATGCCCGAAGTCAGACGGGAGAACTATCTGAATGACCGCCCTAGTTGTCCTCCGAAAACTGGTCCAGGATTAATGCCCGAAGCCAGACGGGAAAACTATCTGAACGACCGCCCACGTTTTCCTCCGACAACAGATCCAGGATTAATACCCGAAGCCAGACGGGAAAACTATCTGAACAATCACAAGTTATCCTCCGATAACAGGCATTGGACCAATACCCGAAGCACAACAAGGAAGCTGTCCACATTCTGCCAACAATCATCCCCTTAGAGTAATCAGCACGAAGATGTATTCTGACTCTCTCTTATTATCAATAGCAAATACAGAGTCTGGCGTACGACTCGGTTGCCCTGGATGGCATCTTAAGCCCATCTCCGACTATTCGTCAATATTTCTCCACTTGCAGAATGCTGCATATTTGGTTAAAAAAACCAATATAAACCAATAACTTCATTCAAAGATGAGCACGAAGTCTAACGTACGACTCCCTCCGGATGGCATCTTAAGCCCATCTCCATGCTCCTTTCACTTCCAGAAACGTCTACAGAGCCTAGCGTACGGCTCACTCCCCAGCGTCAATCTTTCAAGATGGCATCTTAAGCCCATCTCCACCAGTTTCTCCTATTCAAACAACAATCTCGAGTCTAGCGTACGACTCATTCCCCAGCGAAGTCTCCAACTTCTCCAAAAGGCATCTGTAAGCCCATTTCCGCGCATCATCAGCCAATAGCGAGTGCAAATTTTCAGGTGTATTCGAGTGTTCAATCATCTTCTACCTCCAGGTCACGAAAGGCGAGCACGCCAATCTAACCCTTGCAGTACAAGAATATTGCACAGGGGCAGCTGTCATACCCCAAAATTTGCCCTCCTATTCCTCAAGACATTTCATACATCCATGCTCAAGGATTCCTCAAGGGTTGATCAGACAAACCCTCTCCTAGACAATCAACCCAAACTAGGGTTTGGCAATTCTCAGATCAAGATGGACTTCCAACATCTCCAATGGTCATCATGCCTCCTCATATTCTTCAAAGATTCTCCATGTCAAGTTTCAAGCTTCACAAGTCAAGTTTCCTCAGACAATTGCTCAAATGGTTGAAAATCAGTTGTATTGGACAAAAAGTCAACTGTGGTCAACATACAGTCAAACTTCATGATTTTTGGTCAACATCCTCATTTCGAAGTTACATTCATCATTTGATCAAGGGTTGATCATGATTCATCAAGAAAACTCAAGATTTGCTCAAAAGTCAAACTTTCCAAATTAGGGTTTTTTAGTGAAAAGTCAACTGAACTTTGACTGAGCATAACTTCTTCGTACTTTCTCAAAAAGTTTTCCACCACCTCTCATTTTGAAGGAAATTCAATTCTCTACAACTTCATGTCTCACAAGAATGTTCAAAAAATGCTTCATTTGGAAGGTATGGATCAAAACATTATAGGTCCTTTTCAAAGTCAACAAAAAGTCAACTTTTGTTTTGAAGATTTATTGAGCACGGAAACTCCAATTGACATGAAACCAAAGAGGTTGTTTAGAGGACACTTAAAGCTTTCTAAAAAGTCCAATAACATTCAAAAATGTGGAAAATTGAGCAAAATACACCTTGCACAAGTTGGGCATTTTTGAAGAAGTGCACAAAGAGAGATACTTGTTAAAATCCAAAATTTTGCAAATGGGCCTAGTTTTTCTTCATTCAAACTTGTTCGGTAGACAATTTGGAACATCCAAGCCCAGTGCCACGAATTTTAGCTTTATTTTTCTATTTAATTTGGATTTTATTCATTTAAATACAAATTAAATTAAAAAATAAGGCATAAAATCAAAATTAAATGCAAATTGATTTTTTCTCTCATCCTTGAGGTCCAAGCAACTCATAAAAGCTGGCAATTTCGAAATTGGTTTTGATTTGGCAAGGAATTGATGAAAATTGATCAAAAAAGATAAGATTTGATTTTGTACAAAATCAAATAATCTTTGCATTGATTGATGATTATTTGTTCCTCAAATTAGCTCAATTTTCATCCATTATAAATATACAATGCATATCACACAAGAGAGAACAGAAAAATTGCCTCAAGAACCCTAACCTAAACTCAAAAAAACTGTGCACTACAAGTCACTAGCAGCCTTGGTTCCAGCTTGTTTAAATCGATTTTGAGCATCCAAACACATTCCTTGACATCCCTTGAAGCATTCCAGACCCTTACATCATCCAAAAACATCAAGAATCACGAAATCCGATTTTGGTTTGTTCATATATTTTTCAAAATTGATTTCTATTATTCATGCATTTTTAACACTTTTTGACTATTTGTTCATGATCAGCATCAAGTTTGCAAGCTATCTGGGTAGCCCAATCGTATTTTAATGACCTGGAACGAAAACCACCATTGTTAGGGTTTTCGGGCTTGAATTAGGGTTTCTCTAATTAGGAAAAATTGGACCGAACCAAGCATACCAGGATGATTAGTGGATGAAAACGAGTCGATCCTTGTACTCACAATTCATTTATATTACTTGTATGAGATTTTGATTTTTGCAGGGGCCTTAGTGTCGAACAAAGACCGACGCTAAATGTTTAAAAATTCAAAACGAAGAAGATGATGGTTTGGCGCGTGATCTGGGCAATCAGAGAGCGACACCGTTTAAAAGCCATTCGTTCCATTTTCCTAACACGTGTACAAGCCAGCTCGGTTGGTAACGGCAGCGTGCATGTCACCCAGGGAACCTGAGTTCGAATCCCAGCCATGGCAATGTGATTTTTTTACAAGTTTTCATATTTTCTATTTAATATTTTCCATGCATTTTAATTTATCTTCAATAATTTTTATCATGCATTTAAAAAACACCAAAAATATTTATTTTTTTGCACCATCATCAGAAAAATGTTTATTTAATTTTTAAAATTAAAAATATTATTTTTGCATGCATATTTAATTTAATTGCTAATTTATCATCTAAATGACTTTTAATTATTTTTTAATTATCAAATCAACTCCAAAAATTCCCAAAAAATTATTTTATCATATTAATGTCATCACTAACACAAAAACTTTGTCTCATTCAAAAATACTTATTTTTACTAACATTTTCCTCTTATGCAATTTTCTTCCGTTTTCCGATTTTGCATCCTTTCACAGGTTATATCGTTTCGGACGATTTTTATTGCTTTTCTTTCCAATTATGTAATTGCTTATGGGATGTAATAGTTTAATTACGACTTTTATTTTCCGCACTTTCATATATGTATCTGCCCCAAAGCCATGTAATAGCGTAGGGCTTTACTTTCCGCACTTTACATTTCCGCAATTTAATTTCCGCACCCTATAAACTGCTAGTAATTAGGCGTGTATGGCAAGATAAAATTGGACATAGATCACTCTTAACTTCAAGATAAAATACCTGAAATTGACACACTCTTTCACACATGCACCCCTTAGGGTAATTCTCTCTCGTTGCCTTTACAATTCAAATGGTCAAGTCCTCGAGCGTAGAGGTATTCTAGCACCGTTGCCTACAAACAAATCATCATAGTCCCTTCGATACAAAGATCATAAGACCCACGATGTAGCCTCCGAATACATGATCTTGACCCTCGATTGTCGCCTCGAAAATGATGATAGTCCTTGAATGTGCTAGGATACTTCCTAGTTGCCTTCTATGACCATCGATGTCCCAGATGTCCGCTTACATCCAATTAATAGGGTTACCTACCAACTAATGGTATGGATAGCACTATTCTAAAGGAACGTAAAACAACGAGAGCGACCATTACGGTAGGTAATAAGACTTTTAGTTGCTTGCTCTATCAAAATACTTTTGCACCTCACACTTTTTGTCAAAGTTCAAACTCTTTTCAAAAGCGAAACATTTCGAACACTTTGTATACATTCCTACATGAATCATTACAAAGTCAAAGCGAAATGCCTTTTTCAAAACATTTTTGTCAAACACACAGGAAGCACAATTTTTTAAAAGTGATCTAAGAGCAACTAAGAGCCCGTAGATAACTACGGATGGAAAGGGGTGTTAATACCTTCCCTTTTCATAACCTTCTCCCTTACTCAGAATCTAACGAAGGTCTTTTCCTGTTCTTTTCACCTTCCCTTAATTGGACAAAAGAAAAGTCGGTGGCGACTCTTGCTATCTGCACATTTGCGATACAAAAATCTCAAAGTCAGTTCACCGTATTACAGGCACACCGAATCTCGGAAAAATTATGTTTTTGAATAGCCTTATCACTACTTGTGCATCATTTGCTGGAGAGGCTACTGCCTCTATCCATTTAGATACATAATATATTTCAACAAGAATGAAATGGTTGCCAAAAGAAGATGGGAAAGGTCACATAAAGTCAATGCCCCACACGTCAAAGATCTCTACTTCTATTACACCTTTTTGAGGCATCTCATCGCGTATAGATATGTTACCAGTGTGTTGACACCGGTCGCATTTTATAATTATAGAATTTGCATCTTTCCATAGACTAGGCCAATAAAGGGAAGCTTGTAGAATTTTCGTGCAGGTCTTTTAAGTGCTAGCATGGCCACCATAAGGGGCTTCATGACAATGAGAAATTATGTTCTCTACTTCACTCTCTAGAACGCACCGACGGAAGATACTGTCGAGTCCTCGCTTGAATAGTAAGGGACCATCCCAATTATAGTGTTTAAGATCATGGAAAAATTTCTTCTTTTGTTGATAAGTTAGGTCAGGTGGAAGGACTCTCGCTGCCAAGTAGTTGACATAGTCAGCATACCAGGGCAGTGAGATCTGAGTAGACACTGCTAGCACTTCCTCAGTTGTCTCGTTATTGTTGCAAAATTCAGGGAATTCTTTAGTTGAGCTTTCGGATTCCATCTGGGCTACTAGGTGTTCATATGGAAAATCATCATTGATAGGTATCTTTTCAGGTTTAAAATTTTCCATCCTAGATAGATGGTCAGCTACCAGGTTTTCAGAACCTGGTTTATCTTTGATTTCCAGATCAAATTCTTGTAAGAGCAAGATCCATCTTAATAATCTTGGTTTGGTATCCTGCTTAGCTAATAGGTATCTAATGGTTATGTGATAAGTGTAGATGATTATCTTTGCACCTACTAGATAGGAACAAAATTTATCTAATGCAAAAACGACGGCCAAAAGTTCATTTTCTGTGGTAGCGTAATTTATCTATGCATAATCCAAAGTCCTACTTGCATAGTATATTGCATGGAGCTTTTTGTCTCCTCCTTGTCCTAGGACTTCACCTACAGCATTATCGCTTGTGTCGCACATTATCTCGAATGGAAGACTCCAATCAGGTGGTTGAATGATAGGTGTCGATATGAGAGTTGTCTTTAACCGTTTAAATGCCTTTAGGCAGTCATCATCAAAGATGAATTTAGCTTCTTTCATTAAGAGGTTGGTAAGTGGTTTAGAAATTTTCGAGAAATCTTTTATGAAACGTCAGTAAAAACCGGCGTTGCCTAAGAAACTTTGTATTTCTCTTACGGTTTTTGGGGGTTGGAGGTTTTCTATTACTTCAATCTTAGCTTTGTCTACTTCGATCCCCTTCTCAGACACTATGTGTCCAAGTACAATTCCTTGTTTTACTATAAAATGGCATTTCTCCCAGTTCAACACTAGGTTTACTTGTACGCATCTCTCCAGTACCTTATCGAGGTTTGACAAGCATCCTTCAAAACTTTTCCCGCATATAGAGAATTCATCCATAAAGACTTCCATGATATTGTCTATGAAATCGGCAAAGATGGACATCATACATCTTTGGAATGTTAGAGGCGCATTGCATAGTCCGAACGACATTCACCGATAAGCAAACGTACCATAAGGACACGTAAATATTGTCTTTTCTTGGTCATCAGGATGGATAAGAATTTGAAAGAATCTTGAATAACTGAACAAATAATAGTAGTAGGAATGCTTAGCCAATCGCTCAAGCATTTGGTCAATGAAGGGTAGAGGGAAATGGTCTTTTTGAGTTGCTTTGTTTAGCTTCCTATAGTCAATACACATTCTGGCTCCACTCACGACTCTTTCTGCTATATGTTCTCCAGCTTTGTTCTTCGTGACTGTGATTCCTCCCTTCTTGGATACGCAGTGGACCGGACTAGCCCATTGACTATTAGAGATTGGATAAATGATTTCTGCATTTAGAAGTTTGGTTACTTCATCCTTTACTACAGTGCTCATAATCAGGTTGATTCTTCTCTGATGTTCTCTAGAACATTTGCAGTCGTCTTCTAGCATGATGTGATGCATGCAAATGGAAGGACTTATTCCTTTTAGATCAACAATGTTATATCCTAAAGAAAAGGGATATTTTCTTAAAACATGCAATAGTTTTTTTGTCTCAATTTTTCCCAAGTCTGTGTTGACTATCACTGGTATTTTAAGTTCGGAATCTAGGAATTTGTATCTTAGGGTTTTGGGTAGAACTTTAAGTTCCAAATTGGGTTTCTTCAAACAAGGCATATGATTTGGTGTCAGTGCTAGACATTCACTTAAGCTATCATCTCGATATTCGGGACACCAATTATCATCTTCAAAAATCAGGGGCATCAGAATCTTCATAGTTTCAGAATGAGGTTCTCCTCCTGACTCCATCTCCTTGACACATTCGTCTAGGACGTCTAAAAGATAGCACATATCATCTATATTTGGGGCTTGTATGAACTGTGTCAGGATAAATTCAGCTTTCTCTTCTCCAACTTCAAAAGTTAACTTTCCTTTTTTAACATCTATAATAGCTCCAGTAGTTGCTAAAAATGGTCTTCCAAATTATAGGGGTAACGTTGTCTTCTTTAATGTCCATAATGATGAAATATGTAGGGATATAGAATTGAACTATGCGTACCGGAACATTTTCAAGAATTCCTACGGGGTATTTGACTGAACGATCCACTAGTTGTACTGACATCTTAGTTGGTCTTAATTCTCCCATATCTGGATTTTTGGATATGGACAAGGGCATAACACTGATACTAGCGCCTAAGTCGCATAGAGCTTTGTCTATGACATACTTACCTATATTACAGGGTATAGAGAAGCTTTCGGGATCCTTCAGCTTCTGAGGCATTTTGTTCTGAATGATTGCGCTACACTTGGCAGTGAGTGTAACTATCTCGTTATCCTCTATCTTTTTCTTGTTAGACAAGATTTCTTTAAGAAACTTAGTATACGAGGGCATGTGAGTGATTGCTTCTATGAATGGTATTGTGATATTAAAATGTTTCATAAGTTCAACAAATTTCTTATATTTCCCTACACTTCTAGATTGAGTGAGCCTTTGAGGATAAGGGATTGGTGGTTTGTAAGGTGGCGGAGGCACATAGGGTTTTTCTTTTTCTATTGTCTCTCCATCACCTACTTTCTCCTTCTCTTTTGGTTCACTTTCCTTCTCAGTTGTTTTTCCTGAGCTTTGGGACATGGCTGGATTCTTAAGTCTAGGATCAGTTGGTCCATTGTATTCAGTCCCACTTCGTAATATAATAGCATGAGCATGTCCTTTCGGATTCGGTTGAGGTTGACCTGGAAACGTACCAACAGTAGTAGCAGTAGGTGCTTGTTGTTGGGCTACTTGTGAAATCTGGGTTTCTAACATTTTGTTATGGGTGGCTAGAGCATCTACTTTGTTCACTAACTGCTTGATTTGCTCACTAGTGTGAATATTTTGGTTTAGGAAATCCTTGTTAGTTTGAGCTTGGTTAGCTATAAAATTCCCCATCATAAGTTCGAGGTTAGACTTCCTAGGAATATTAGGAGTGGCTGCAGGTGCTTTTTGATATCCAGGTGGTATAGCAGGTGCTTGTCCAAGTGCATACAATGCATTAGTTTTCTTATATGAAAAATTGGGATTATTCTTCCATCCTGAGTTGTATGTGTTTGAGTACGGATTTCCTTGAGCATAATGCACTTGGTCGATGGGAGTTCCATCTAAGAGTTGACATTCAGAAGCAGTGTGTCCAGGTACTCTGCATATCTCGCAATTTGGAGTAATGGAAGCCACGATGGATGGAGGTATTGCGGTTAAGCTTTTATCTTCTGGGCGAGAGCGTCTACCTTAGCATGGAAACTATAAATACTATTGATCTCGTACATACAGCCTTTCGTCAGTGCTTTCTCTCCAGAAGCTTTTTCTACTTGACCTCTTTCACTCCCCCATTGATAGTGGTTTTGATCCATACTTTCGATAAGTGCATAGCCTATAGCATAGGATTTATCCATAAGTGCGCCACCTGTGGTGGCGTCTATTGTTAATCTCGTGTTATGCAGGAGACCATTGTAGAAGGTATGGATGATTAACAATTCTTATAGGCCATGATGTGGACAAATCCTCAATATGTCTTTGTATCTTTCCCAAGCGTCGAAAAAAAGACTTGTTGTCTTTTTGTCGAAAATTGCTTATGTGGGATCTTAGCATAGTTGTCTTACTTGGTGGGAAATATCGCGCAAGAAAGACTTTCTTCAACTCGATCCAAAAGGTAACTGAGTTAGCAGGTAGAGAGTGGAGCCAAGATCGGGCTCTATCTCTTAATGAAAAGGGAAAAGACGTAGTCTTATCGCCTCTTGAATGACCCCATTAGCCTTGACTGTATATGCGTATTGCAGAAACATTGATAGATGTAGATTAGGGTCATCCATTGAACCACTAGAAAATTGGTTCTGTTGTACAGCAGACAACAGAGAAGGTTTAAGTTCGAAGTTATTTCCCTCGATGGCAGAAGCAGCAATGTTGTTATGCGGTTCTTCTTGCGAAGGAATGGCATAAGATTTGAGCGGACGTGGCTGAGCACCCATGTTTGGTTCTTCAACTGTTTCATAAGAATTAGAAGATTGAGAAAGGAATTGATTTGTACGAGATACTCGTACGTGGCGTCTTCTAATAATAGAGCGCTCAGGTTCGGAAATTGGTAGCACGAAGTCTTTGCCTCTAGAGAGTACTTGGCATACAATTGAGAATGGTGCCTTAGTCTCTACAACATAACTAAGAGAGTTACGATATCGACTTGTTAGTCCCCAGCAACGGCGTCAAAAACTTGATCACGAATTTGTGTGTCTTAAAGAATCTAGGCCACAAGTATACAGCCCTATTGCGTGTAGCTTTAAAGATTATCGAATCCCAATGGACTAAATGTCGACTTGTCGCTATCTTAGGTTACTACGTAAATCTAAGGCTTATCATGTAATTCATTTGGGGGTTAAGGAACCTAATTGATTATAATCTAGTTTAGATTCAAGGGAGAATATCGGTATGTGATTGTCGAACTTTGGGGATTTAGCAATTCATTGACACAATCGAATTATTAAAACAGCTTTCAGTAGAAAATATTTGTTTGAAAACCCTCTTCTCACACTCTTGTGTTTATTGATTTAGATCCTATAATTAAACCTAAGTGAGCGCTCTCGCTGTATCATTTAAAGTTTAAAAATAGTTTTTGGAAACAAATAAGATCTAACTAACTTAAAAGTGTTCTCGCTGTATTTTAAGTTAATGCACAATTACCACTATCCAATTATTATCTCAAACTCTCGTTTTATTGATTCTAACTTCTATCTGTATTGTACTCTCGTAATAAAACAATTGGTTATTAAAATTGGTAATTGAAACCATAAAATTGCTCATTTAAAAAGAATTGCTCAATTGATATTGCTAACCCCGTCGGTTATATGACCTTACATACCGATAAACTAATTTAGCCTAGCATATTATACAATTCAATAATAACACAATGATAATAAATAACATCAGACAAAATAAATAACCCAAGCATTTCAGACAATTTTGGCATTAATAAATAAAAACAATTAAATTAAACCTGAAAAATAAAATTGTGGAATATTTGGCTAACTTTAGGTGTCTCCCACAGGTCGGTGAGATCTGCCTTTATTGCTCCGAAAAATAAATGCAAGAAAGAAAATAAAAGCACGATTTTAACGTAACGTTAGAATCAACAAAAGTTCGTAGCAATCCCCGATGTAGAAATTTCTATGAGAAAATAGAATCGAACTAAGATAGGTAATTGAAACTGATCGGAAAAAGTGTCATACCCCAAAATTTGCCCTCCATCTTCTCAAGACATTCCATACATCCATACTCAAGGATTCCTCAAAGGTTGATCAGACAAACCCTCTCCTAGACAATCAACCCAAACTAGGGTTTGGCAATTCTCAGCTCCAGATGGACTTCCAACATCTCCAATGTTCATCATGCCTCCTCATATGCTTCAAATATTCTCCATGTCAAGTTTCAAGCCTTACAAGTCAAGATTGCTCAGACAATTGCTCAGATGGTTGAAAATCAGTTGTATTGGACAAAAAGTCAAGCTGGTCAACATACTGATCAAACTTCATAATTTTTGGTCAACATCCTCATTTTGAAGTTACATTCATCATTTGATCAAGGGTTGATCATGATTCATCAAGAAAACTCAAGATTTGCTCAAAAGTCAAACTTTATAAATTAGGGTTTCTAGGTGAAAAGTCAACTGAACTTTGACTGATCATAACTTTCTCATACTTTCTCGAAATTTTCCACCACCTCTTGTTTTGAAGAAATTCAATTCTCTACAACTTCATGTCTCACAGAATGTCCAAAAATGCTTCATTTGAGAGGTATGGCTCAAAACATTACAGGTCATTTTCAAAGTCAACAAAAAGTCAACATTTTGTTTTGAGGATATATTGAGCATGGAAACTCCAAATGAGATGATACCAAAAAGGTTGGTTAAAGGATTCTTAGAGCTTTCCAAAAAGTCCAAGAACACTCAAAAATGTGGAAAATTGAGCAAGATACACCATTCACAAGTTGTGCAATTTTGAAAGAGTGCACAAAGAGAGATGCTTCTAAAAATCAAAAATTTTGCAAATGGGCTTACTTTTTCTTCATCCAAACTTGTTCCTTATACAATTAGGAATATCCAAGCCCAAAACCACGAATTTTTATTTTATTTTTCTATTTAATTTGGAATTTATTCATTTAAATACAAATTAAATTCAAAAATAAAGTATAAAATCAAAATTAAATGCAAACTTGATTTTTCTCTCTTCCTTGAGATCCAAGTAACTCAATAAAGCCAGCAAATTTCGAAATTTGGTTGGATATGGCAAGATTGGATTGAAAATTGATCAAAAGATGAAAATTTGATTTTGTACAAAATCAAATATGATTTGCATTGATTGTTGATTGATTCTTCCTCAAATCAACTCCAAATTCATCTACTATATATATTTAACAGATGCCACACGAATTAGGGTAGAAAATTTGACTAGAGAAACCCTTATTGAAGCTCAAAAAACCGTGGGTTACAAGCTACAAGCAACCCTAGTTCCAGCTGTTTTCAATCGATTCTAAGGTGTCCATTGCATTCCTTGATACCTCTTGAGTCGATCCAGATCCTTACATTGCCCGAAACCATCAAGAATTGGAGAATTCGAATTCGGTTTGTTCAAGAAAATCTCAAAATCGTATTTCAATTATCATGCATTTTTAACATGTTTTATTGTTGTTTTTGTGATCAGTGATGAGTTTGCAAGCGATCTGGGCAAGTTAATCGTATTTCTATGGCCTGAAACTCGAATTGCCATGGCTAGGGTTCCTGAGTTCGATTTAGGGTTTTGCTTATTAGGATAAATTGGACCTCAAGACCATTGCCAATGAATTGAATGATGTCTGAATCGAACCATGGTCTTAGAATTCATTTATATTATGTGTGTGATTTTCGTTTTGCGAGTGCATGGCGTCGACCAATGGCCGACGCTGAATTTTCAAATTCAAATTGGAGAAGATGAAGTCTGGCGCGAGTTCGTGGCAATGGGGACGTGACACCCGTTCACAATCCATTCGTTCCAGGTTTCAAACACACGCGCGCGTTAGTTCGGTTGGCAAGGCATGGGATCTGTGAAGGCAAGGTCCTGGGTTCGATTCTCCCCAGGACCATTTGGTTTTCACTCTTTTATTAAACTCTTATTTTCATATTTTATTTATTTAATATTTTGCATCTATTTTAATTCTTTTCATAATTTTTATTCATGCATTAAAAATCATCAAAATATTTTTTCCTTTTGCATTTATTTTCAGAAAATACTTATTTAATTTATAAAATTAAAAAATATAATTTTGCATGCATATTTTATTTTATTCATAATTTTCTATTTAAATCAATTTTAATTAGTTTTTAATTATCAAAATGCATCCAAAAAATCCCAAAAAATTATTTTAGCATATTTATGTTATTCCCAACATGTCATATTTTTCTCATTCAAAAATTTGCATTTTACTAACATTTTCTCTTATTCGATTTCATCGTTTTCGATTTTCTTATCTTTTCGATTATTATTTCGTTTTATTTTCTTTTTCCAATAATGTAGTTCATGGGATGTAATAGTTAATTAGGGCTTTTATTTTCCATAAGTTTAAATTATGTATCGCCCCAAAGCCATGTTATAGCGTGGGACATTTATCTTTCCGCATCTTTACATTCCCACATTTTAATTTCCGCACCCTATAAATTGCTAGTAATTAGGCGTGTATGGCAAGATAAAAATTGGACATAGATCACTCTTAATTCCAAGATAAAAATACTTGAAATCAACACACTCCTTTCACACACACCTTAGGGTAATTCTCTCTCGTTGCCTTTACAAATTCAAATGGTCATGTCCCTCGAACGTAGAGGTATTCTAGCACCGTTGCCTTCCAAACAAATCATTATAGTCCCTTCGATACAAAGATCATAAGACCCACGATGTCGCCTCCGAATACATGATCTTGACCCTCGATTGTCGCCTACAAAAAATGATGATAGTCCTTGAATGTGCTAGGATACTTCCACAAGTTGCCTTCTATGACCATCCGATGTCCCTTGAATGTCCGCTTACATCCAACAAATAGAGTTACCTACCAACTAATGGTATGGATAGCGCTATTCTAAAGGAACGTAAAATAACACGAAAACGACCAATTCTGAGTAGGTAATAAGACTTTTAGTTGCTTGCTCTATCAAAACAAATGCTTTTCACACTTCACACTTTTGTCAAAGTTCAAACTCTTTTCAAAACGAAACATTTCCGAACACTTTGTATACATTCCTACATGAATCATTACAAAGTCAAAGCGAAATGCCTTTTCAAAACATTTTTGTCAAAACACACAGAAAGCACAATTTTTAAAGGTGATCTAAGAGCAACTAAGAGCCCGTAGATAACTACGGATGGAAAGGGGTGCTAATACCTTCCCTTTTCATAACCTTCTCCCTTACTCAGAATCTAACGAAGGTCTTTTTCTGTACTTTTACCTTCCCTTAATTGGATAAAAATAAAAGTCGGTGGCGACTCTTGCTATCCGCACATTTGCGATACAAAAACCTATAAAGTCAGTTCACCGTATTACAGAACTGGCGACTCTGCCGGGGAGACACCCTAAAGAGAGAATGCCTTAAGGATTTATAGAACACCTTTATTGCTTTCTGTTTGACTTGCTTGCTTTATATTTAAGGGTTGCTTAGGTATTATATTTGTGGGGGATCCTACACCCGGATCCGGGTATCCTTTTAGGTAAGTAGCAATAAATCGTCGCGACCGTTAGACGTATATCGAAACGGTCAACATGATGGCTACGTTAGCGTGACACTTTGGATGTCCTGATACTCTTCATTCTCAAGTTGAGGATAGTATTTGGGTTCTGCGTGGTGTCATCAAGCGCTAACTAAACTTTTAGAACCTTAATTGACCCATCTTGGCCATTAGAAGGTAGTGAGATGGCGGCTTTGAGTGAGGCCGAGGTTGGTTGATACTCGATGCTCGCTCATTGAGATCGAGACTTTTGGGATATTTTCGTCGACCACTTGGCGTCGTATTGAAATAAGCGCCTACGAGAAAGATCGATGATGAGATTCCTAGAACCGGTTACTATTATGGGACAGGATGAACCAACTCAAACTTTTGGTGGGGTAATCACCTATACCTCATGCAAGCCTTAACCCTAGGCTCATTGTGAATTGTTTGTGTGTGCCAAACATGACATCATGACATCATTTGCATTGCATATCATTTCTAACTATTTCAAGGACCTAGGTTTATCTTTGCTCTGTTTTGTAGGGATTATGGCTTCTAGAAAGACTATCCGAATCAACTTCATGGGTATACCTTCTCAAAGAATTGGTTTGAAATTCCCGACCATGCTCGAGTTCATTAAAGACATGGTTATACGCTTGACTTGGTTATCTCCGGTTTTGAAGAAGATATGATGCATGTCTTATTCCAGTTCTTTGATCCGAAACACCATTGCTTTACATTCCCAGATTATCAGTTGGTTCCTACCTTGGAAGAGTTCTCTAAGCTACTTGGGATACCTATCCTTGATCAAATGCCATTCACCGGTCTAGAAAAGGTCCCTAAGTACGAAGACATTGCATCCGCCTTACACCTTAAGCGCTCAGACATTGAAGCCAATTGGGAAACAAGAAGCGGAGTTAAGGGTTTACTTTCTAAGTTCCTAATTAAGAAAGCCCGAGAATTCCTCAAAGTTATGAGTTTCCATGCATTCGAAGACATTGTGGCCTTGCTAATCTATGGTTTGGTTCTATTCCCTAAATCGGATCAATTCATAGATGTCAACGCCATCAAGTTATTCCTTACCGCAATCCGATTGCCTACTTTACTTGGAGACATGCATTCTCTCCACCGTACTATCAAAAGACAAGGAACTCTCATGTGTTGCATACCGTTACTTTCCGGTGGTTTATTTCACACTTCCTCCATCGATTTTGAAGAATGAGCGAAGGTTGAGATGGTCTCAAAGGTTAATGTTACTCTCTCGTTCCGACATCCTTTGGAGTCTTTTCTCTCAAAGGACTTCACCTTCATTGGCGTTGTGGAGAATTCCTAATGTACCGCTACTTGGTATAAGGGGTATTACCACAACCCTTCTCTAGCTCTCGTCGGTTTGGTTTTGCTCGAAGAGATGGTCCTCATGATTTGCTTCTCCAAGATATTGTGTTCGACTACAACCCACGATCTCGAGTGCAAGCGAAGGTTCATACGCTTGGGGCATGGTAAAGAAGGCATTTACCAGCTTGGTCCAAGGCCAAGAAGATCTGAAGAAGCTCATCAACGGGAAGAAGAAGGTTGTTGGTCTTCTCAACATGGCGGGCCTACAAAGGTGGCCCTAGGTGGTTAGTCGAATTGAGCTCTGAAGGAAGTGTCAAGAAGGAGGATGAGCAAAGTAACAAGGGTGATGGTGAAGGTAGTCATCATGAGCACGAAAAAGTCTATGATGATGGCCAATACTCGATGAAGATGACAAGTACAAACAACTTGAAGACCGTTTGAATCTTTGTGGAAAACACGAAGATGTCGGGCTGAATTTTGATGATCGAGTCTTGTCCACAGTGTTGTGATTCCTCCCAAGTTCAAAGTTCCAACTTTTGCTAAGTATGATGGCATGTCTTGTCGAAGCGCACTTGAAATCCTATGTTGGAAGATCAATCCCCGATGGAGAGTTGTGGATGCCCTATTTTCAGAGTTTGTCAGGAACCCAATTGGAATGGTATTATCGACTAGAGAATGGTATCCGTACTTGGGTGATTTGGCGGATGCTTTCTACAAAGATATAGTACAATCTTTGAATTGACACCCACTCGCATGCAACTACAAAGCATGTCTATGGGTCGTGATGAGAAGTTCAAAGTATGCTCGAGAAATGGAGAGATCTAGCGGAAGAGTTCAACCACCCTTGTCCAATAGGGAGTTGGTTGATATGTTTATGGGGACAGCGGGCCCATTCTTTAATCATCGATTGGAAATTCTTGACCGAATTCACGGTATATGACGTATTGAAGGCGGTATCAAGAGTGGGAAGATTCGGATAGAGTCATCAACAAATCTTTGAAGAGATCTTTTGGTGGTAAGAAAGAAACTAATGTTGTGTATGGTCGGAAAAGCCGAGCCAAGACCGACCGTGCTCAATCGTAGAGGGGTTGTGATCTCGATCCTACATCGGCCAACCTCGGTGAGACAGCGTGGCGAGCGAGCGCCACGAGGCGGTTTACAAAATTAACATGCCATTGTCATGAGCTTTGCAACACATGTTGAAAGCGGTGATTACCTTGAGGATCCTCCTCGGTGTCAATACTTCCTCTCAGGATACAATCCTAATGCTAAGTGTGCTTACCATTCCAATAGCCGGGACATAATGCGATGATTGTTGGGCTCGAAGAACAAGATTCAAGATATGATTGAAGCTAAGCAAATTGAGTTTGATCCTCCTGTTGAGACTCCGATCAACGCGCCTATGCCTAACCATGACAAAGTTCCAATCTGTTGGTGAAGATACTTATGTGTTCAACATAGATGACTTGACCATTCCTCGATGGTATTAGCGGAATTTGCTACAAGCCGGTGTCGATCCGGATGCCCGAGAATTGTCGTTGGTGCCCATACACTGATGGTTGTGCTTGGTTGAGAAGGCGTGTTCGATGCATGATGGATAACCGTGAAATACTATTTACGAAACCACTGCGGAAGTGTGAAGAAATGTCTAAGTTGAAGATTGACAATGCAAATGAAGCCATCCTATGGGATACCTTAGGACAACCAAGTGGAAAGTATGATTACATGGTGAAGTACTTTGTTCTGAGAGCTACAAGATCCCTATTGAAGGCGTTAAAGGATGGGGTGACGATTTCCCAGAAGATTATCTTGATGTTAACACAATAAGGATTTCCTCTGCCGATTACGTGCCCGGTGGCACCTCATCATTACTTCTCAAGACCGGTTCCATATTCCTCGACAAGGCTATCCCTTGGAATTATGGGTGATGTTTACTATCATGGCGTCAAGTAAGACCCTCGACCATTGAAGATCTTCTGATTGAAGCTGCCATTCACGACATTGACAACATCAGGATCAAGTAAGGTGACGGAAGGGTTTTCTCAATCTCTCCAAAAGACACCGCGACTCCGGCTCGCATTCCGGCTATTCCATCGGTTCCCCAGAACCGGTGACTCATCACCTTTCAAGTACCAAAGGAAGTTCTTGAAGACACCTCGAACAAGAAATGGAGGAAATTAGAGATTATCAAGAAAAGTAACTACAATGTTGTGGAGCAGTTGGGACGAGACTCCGTCCAAGATCTTCATACTTGCTCTGCTCTTGTGCTCGAGGCTCGTACTAATGCCTTGGTGAAGTTTGAAGAATGCTCATGTGCCGACACTATCACCGACCAGTTTGAAGTTTGTATTGCTAGCACGGCTGCCAACAACGGCCTAAGCTTCTCGTTGATTTGACTCTGCGGGAAAAACATAACAAAGCCTTGCACATCTACATTGAATGCGTTACATTGTCTCATGTTTTGGTGCATAGCAGTTACTGCTGAATATCCTCCGAGGCGCTTTTGATCGACTTGATGTTGAAGGATTGATTAAAAACCCGGTGACATAATTGAGAGCTTTTGATGGTTCTAAGCGAGCGATTGCTTGGAAACTCACTCACTGTTAAAGTCGGTTCAATTTTGATTCCACTTTCTTTGTCATGGACATCCGTCCGACTTACTCTTGCCTACTTGGGCCCTTGGATACATGGGATATTACCTCTGCATCAGTGAAGTACCGGTGAAAGGAAGGTTGTTACGATATGTGGTGAAGAAGAGTATGGTGGGTCATCTGATCATTCGCTATCTCGAGATGAAGGTGAATTCTTGAGACTCCTTGTCAAGCTTTTGAGACAATCCCAGTCATGCTGTTGACTCTCTGTACTGGGATTACACAAGCTCCGCCTAGGATGGCCTCATTGAAAGATGCTAAAGGTTGAAGAAGGTGGTAGTGCTATTTGGGTCAGCTCCCGATCTTCCTTTCAAATCCGACAAGGCTGGTTTAGGCTTCACCATCAGTCGAGAAGATGATATGCCGAACATGCCGACCAACTTCCTTTCCGCATCAGTGGAATCCATGCCATAGAAGCGGCGACAACGGCCGACATCAAAGTGGATCTTCTCACTCGGATCATGGGCTCGGCAATTGGAAGGTGAAGGCGTCATACCAATCTCCTTTAGCTAGGAGTAATTGCTCTTGTTTTGTTTTGCTTTTCGTATTTTATGTTTGAACAATAAACTCTAAAGCCTAGTGCCTTTCCGGGGCATCATGGCTCGTTTGTGAGGTTATTATCATCATTTGCATATTTTCATTCAATAAAATCGTTGGACTTTTGCATTCAATTGATTGTTTTCTTTTACTTTTCAAAAAGCTATGTGTTTCTTACACACCCCGTGATACAACTGAATCACTCGAATCTCGTTGATATGACTATGCTATTGCTAAATATGACTTGATAATCCGATCTACCAAGCCGAAGGCGAAAGTGAGGAAGATTGTGAAGTGCCGGGAGAACTTGCGGGCTACTCTGACAAGAAGAGCGAGTTATCTGACCACCGAAGAGCAAGTTGAGGTTGTGAATTTGGAGTGCGATGAAGAGATCAAGATAGGAGCGGGTCTTGAGCGAGTGTTAAAGAAAGATTGGTTCGATGGTGCGAGACTATATTGAGGTTTTGCTTGGTCATACGAAGACATGCCGGGTTGGACATTGATATTGTGGTACACGATTGCCGACAAAGAAGGTTTTCTCGATGCGAAGGTTCGTCGCATCGTCACGAGATGTCGAGAGAAAATCAAAGCGAAGTTATAAACAGTTCAACGCGGTTTCTTAGCATTACTTCCTATCCAAATGGGTTGCGACGTGGTTCTGTGCCTAGAAGGATGGTAAAGTGCGAATGTGTGTGGATTACGAGAGATCGAACAAAGCAAGTCACGATTTTCCACTTCCTCATATTGATGTTACGGTTGACAACACCGCTCGCATAGGTTTTCTCCTTCATGGATGGTTTCTCGGTTACAATCAAATCAAAATGGCTCACGAAGACATGGAAGACTACTTTCGTTACACGATGGGGCACTACGCTACAAGGTTATGCCGTTGGTTGGAAGAAGCGGGCGCCACTTATCGGTGCTATGGTAACATTATTTCATAACATGATTCATCACGAGATAGAGGTCTCGTCGGCGACATGATAGCTCGATCACGGTGAAGAAGAGCATCTTGATCATTTGCGGAAACTGTTTGATAGGTTGAAGAAGTACGAGACTAAGACTTAATCCTAACAAATGCACCTTTGGAGTCGATCGGGAAACTCCTAGGGTTTGTTGTCGATGGAAAAGGTATTGAGGTTGACCACCAAAGGTTAAAGCCATTCAAGAGATGCGGCGCCCGTACCGAGAAGGAAGTCGGAGGTTTCTTGGGCGATTGAACTACATTGCGATTCATTGCACATCTAAGCGCTACACGTGAGCCAATCTTCAGTTACTAAAGAAAGATCAAGTAGTGGAATGGAATGGCGATTGCGGATCGCTTTTGACAAAATCAAGGAGTACCTGAATCCTCTATCACGATGCCGCCCGCGAAGAAGACCTCTTATCATGTACTTGCGGTGTTAGAAATTCAATGGGGTGTGTGTTGGGGCAACATGGCGAGTCGGTCGAAAGAGCATGCCATATACTACCTTAGCAAAAGTTTACCGGTGAAACAAGATACTCCTGCTCGAAAACTTGCAATGCTTTGGCTTGGGCTGCTCGCCGACTAAGACAGTATATGTTGACTCACACTACTTTGTTGATTTCCAAGATGGATCCGATAAAATACATATTTGAGAAACCAGCTCTCTCCGGAAGAATAGCAAGATGGCAAATGATCACGACCGAATCGACATCAATACACTTCTCGAAGGCGATCAAAGGAAGTGTGGTAGCCGATCATTTGGCTCATCAAGCCATAGATGACTATCAGTCTATGCAATTCGAATTTCCAGACGAAGATGTTTTACTAGTTACAGATTGTGAAGAACCAGGCCCGGACGAAGGACCTAAAAGGATCGATGGACCATGGTCTTTGATGGAGCCTCGAGCGCATTGCAATGGCATTGGCGCCATCATTACATCCCTACGACGGACATACTCCTTTCACGATTATGTTTCGATTGCACCAATAACATGGCGAATCAGGCGTGCATCATGGGTATCAAAGGCTGCTATTGACTTAAGAATCAAGTTCTTACGGTGTATGGAGACTCGGCTTTAGTGATCGATCGGGTTAAGGCGAGTGGGATCTGAAGCATCGAACCTCATTCCGTGTCGAGGGCATGTTTTGAGTTTGATCCCTACTTGAAGAGATAACTTTCAATCATATTCCACGAGAAGAGAATCGGTTGGCGACGCATTGGCTACTATGTCATCTAGGTTCAAGGTCGGATGGGACAACGAGGCTCCCGGATCATCATTGAGAAGTTTGTGAACCGGTATTGTTATGAGCTTGATGGAAGAGAAACCTTGGTACTATGGCGTGAAAAGGTATCTTGAGACTCGGGAATATCCAGCAGGGCATCATCAATGATAAAGTTCATGAGAAGATTTGCATCAAATTCTTCCTCGACCGACATCTTATACAAAGCAACCACGACTTGTGCTTACTCTGCTGTGTGGAAAGCAGCAATACGTATCATGGAAGAGTTACACGCGCATTTGGTACCCACTCCGGTGGACACACCATGGCTAAGAAGATTTTGAGAGCAGGTTACTATTGGTACCATGGAAGCTAATTGTCTCGCTCGATCTTGTCACAAGTGCGGTTATCTTGAGCAAAGTGCACGTACGATACCTGCTAACTCCTTGGCCTTTTGCAATGTGGGGCATTGACATGATCGAGAAATCAAGCCCACGCTTCCAGCGGACATCGTTTCATCCTTGTGGCAATTGACTACTTTACCAAATGGGTAGAAGCGACCTCGTTCGCATCGATTACCAAGAATGTTGTGGCTCGTTTCATCAAGCATAATCTTATCTGTCGGTATGGCACTCCGAAAGGATTATCACGGATAACGGTTCCAATCTCAACAATAAGATGATCACCGAACTCTACTGCGGTTCAAGATCAAGCATCACAACTCTTCTCCTTATCGGTCTAAGATGAATGGCGGCCGCCAACAAGAACATTAAGAAGATTATCTGAAAAATGAGCGGTGACTTACAAAGATTGGCATGAGATGTTACCATTTGCTCTTCATGGTTATCGCTTTCTGATCGAACATCAACGAGGCAACCCCTCTCTCTTGTATCACGGTATGGGCCGTCTTACCCATCGAGTTCGAGATACCCTCAACGAGTCCTCCGGGCCTTGAGTTAAACGAGCAGTGGGTCCAGACTCGCCTTGACCAGTTAATTTGATTGATGAGAAATGACTCGCATCCATACGCCATGGACGGATCTATCGAAGCGAATGATCGAGCATTCAACAAGAAGGTCTAGCAAGGTTTACCAAGTCGGTGACCTAGTAGTCAAGCGCATCATTCTTCCACAAGGTGATCCTAGGGGCAAATGGACTCCCACCTATGAGGACCATTTGTAGTCAAGCAGTATTTTCGGGGACTATGATACTTAGCACCATGGATGGTGAAGACTTCTCACACCACAGAGCGGACATAGTCAAAAATACTACGCATGAGCGAGACCCACTAGGTCAGTGACCTAGGCAAAAATAAGGGCATCTGGCGAACCAAAGGGTTCGGGCAAAAGTTAAGGATATATACAAAACATGTACACGACAAGTCGAAAACACGAAAAGCGGCTTGGGAAAAAGGTATCGGTGGCGAAAACCGAAAGGCGGTCTAGGCAAAAGTTAGGGATTTAAGCGTACAACTATGTCTCGTCCAGGTCACCTTCTTCCAGACTACTACTATCAGCATTCAAGATTCAAATGGCGAGGATCAATTCACTCACTTTCTACTGACAACAAGGAGATGAGATAGTTGAAATATATGGGTACTAGCATAGTTGGAACTTAACGAGATTGTTTCCATAGCTTTTACTTTTCTTGTGTACAAACTACTTGGCCCATTTCAAATAAATACAAATTTCTTTCTCTTTACAAATTCTCACTGTTGTTGTTTGCATAAAGTCTAACGGTTGCTTTGAATGATTATATGCATTTGACAATAAAAATCTATTCACAAACATGCGAAAAGTGAACATACAAAGGTAATTGCTACAGGCTCTAGGAATTGAGATGACGGCGAAAGTCACCAATATTTCCATGAGGCGGGATCCCCAAATGTCATTCATTACAAACCTTCCCGATGGAGTCTGCGTCAGTCCCAAGCAATGATTCCACTCAACTTAGCGGATTCGCTGTCTTCAAGCAATAACATTTCATCCCAGCTAAGATGTTTATCCCAGTGATATCTCTCAACAATTTCCCTTTTCCCAGTATCCGGACTGAAACTTGGTCGAGATAGTGCACGGAGAAACCTACACCTCTTATCCCTCGATCGAGATTACAACGGGCCCCATTCTTCTAACGGTCTCCCAACAATTATCAAGTACTCTCCGCAAGATTTACAAATCCCGGTAGAGTACCTTGAAGATTCTCCCAGCGGGTTACACACAAGATCCTCGACGTACTCAATAATATCTAGGCCTAAAACTTGGTCGGATAGTGCCGGAGGAATCAAAGTTATCTTTCTTCTCGGGATCTCCATCCTTAAGCGAGTCGAATCTCCAAGCGAACTTCGCATCTTCTTCAAGATGGATATGTTTTGAAATACCACAACATCTATCATTCATACATTACTCATAAAGTAATAATTTGTGCATATGTCATTCATACGCATTGTCATGCATCATACTTTGCATAAGACTAACAAATATTCTATCAAAGTTTCTCTTGTTTTCTCAAAGCAGTGGAAATCACTTACGGCATGCGGGTCGAGATTAAGCCCCAATCTCGGCGGAAAACTATACGAAAGACCGCCCTGGTTGTCCTCGATGGTGGTCCATGATTAAGCCGGATCTCGGCGGAAAACTATCGAAAGACCGCCCTAGTTGTCCTCCGACGGTGGTCGAGATTAAGCCCGAATCTCGGCGGAAAACTATCGAGCGACCGCCCTCGTTGTCCTCCGACAACGGATCCGAGATTAAGACCGAAGCGGGGCGGAAACCTATCCGAGCGATCACAAGTTATCCTCCGATAGCAGGCGTTGGATCAACATCCGATGCACAGGGAAGATATCCACATTTTGCCAACTACTACCTCCCTCGGAAGTTTATTCGATTCCTTCTTATTATCAATCTGACGGCATACGACTCGGTTGCCTTGGATGGCATCTTAAGCCCATCTCCACTACTTGCCAACATTTCTCCACTTCGAATCTTGCATATTTGGTTAAAAATCAATACAAATCAATAACTTCATTCAAATATGAGCACGAAGTCTAACGTCGACTCCTCGGATGGCATCTTAAGCCCATCTCCATGCTCCTTCGAAGCGACTACGAGCCTGGCGTCGGCTCACTCCCGGCATCAATCCTTTCCGGATGGCGTCTCAAGCCCATCTCCGACGATTCTCCTCCTATCAACAACCTCGAGTCTAGCATCGACTCATCCCAGTGAAGTCTCTACCTTCTCCAAATGGCATCAGTAAGCCCATTCCGCATCATCCACCAGTGAGTGCAAATTTTCGGTGTACTCGGTGTTCAATCATTTTCTACCTCCGGTCACGAAAGGCACGCATGCCAATCTAACCCTTCGGTACAAGAAGATTGAGCAGGGGCAGCTGTCATACCCCAAAATTTGCCCTCCATCTTCTCGAGACATTCCATACATCCATACTCGAGTTCCTCGAGGTTGATCGGACAAACCTCTCTAGCCAATCAACCCAAACTAGGGTTTGGCAATTCTCGACTCAAATGGACTTCCAACATCCCCAATGTTCATCATGCCTCCTCATATGCTTCAAAGATTCTCCATGTCAAGTTTCAAGCCTTACAAGTCAAGATTGCCGGATGGTTGAAAATCGGTTGTATTGGACAAAAGTCAAGCTGTGGTAACCATACGGTCAAACTTCATAATTTTGGTCAACATCCCATTTTGAAGTTACATTCATCATTTTATCAAGGGTTGATCATGATTCATCAAGAAAACTCAAGATTTGCTCAAAAGTCAAACTTTCTAAATTAGGGTTTAGGTGAAAAGTCAATGAACTTTGGTGATCATAACTTTCTCATACTTTCTCGAAATTTTCCACCACCTCTTGTTTTGAAGGAAATTCAATTCTCTACAACTTCATGTCTCACAAGAATGTCCAAACAATGCTTCATTTGAGAGGTATGGCTCAAAACATTCTGAGTCATTTTCAAAGTCAACAAAAAGTCAACAGTTTGTTTTGAGGATATATTGAGCATGGAAACTCCAAATGAGATGAGACCAAAAAGGTTGGTTAGAGGATTCTTAGAGCTTTCCAAAAAGTCCAAGAACACTCAAAAATGTGGAAAATTGAGCAAGATACATCATTCACAAGTTGGGCAATTTTGAAAGAGTGCACAAAGAGAGATGCTTCTAAAAATAAAATTTTTTGCAAATGGGCTTACTTTTTCTTCATCCAAACTTGTTCCTTATACAATTAGGAATATCCAAGCCCAAAACCACGAATTTTTATTTTATTTTTCTATTTAATTTGGAATTTATTCATTTAAATACAAATTAATTTCAAAAATAAAGTATAAAATCAAAATTAAATGCAAACTTGATTTTTCTCTCTTCCTTGAGATCCAAGTAACTCAATAAAGCCGACAAATTTCGAAATTTGGTTGGATATGGCAAGATTGGATTGAAAATTGATCAAAAGATGAAAATTTGATTTTGTACAAAATCAAATATGATTTACATTGATTGTTGATTGATTCTTCCTCAAATCGACTCCAAATTCATCTACTATATATATTTAACGGATGCCACACAATTAGGGTAGAAAATTTGACTAGAAAACCCTTATTGAAGCTCAAAAACCGTGGGTTACAAGCTACAAGCAACCTAGTTCATTGTTTTCAATCGATTCTAAGGTGTCCATTGCATTCCTTGATACCTCTTGAGTCGATCCGGATCCTTACATTGCGAAACCATCAAGAATTGGAGAATTGAATTCGGTTTGTTCAAGAAAATCTCAAAATCGTATTTCAATTATCATGCATTTTAACTTTGTTTTATTGTTGTTTTGTGATCGGTGATGAGTTTGCAAGCGATCGGGCAAGTTAATCGTATTTCTATGGCACGAAACTCGAATGCCATGGCTAGGGTTCACGAGTTCGATTTAGGGTTTTGCTTATTAGGATAAATTGGACCTCAAGACCATTGCCAATGAATTCGGAATGATGTCCTGAATCGAACCATGGTCTTAGAATTCATTTATATTATGTGTGCTTGATTTTCGTTTTAGCCAGGGTCTGTAGCGTCGACCAATGGCCGACGCTGAATTTTCAAATTCAAATTGGAGAAGATGAAGTCTGGCGCGAGTTCGTGGCAATGGGGACGTGACACCCGTTCACAATCCATTCGTTCCAGGTTTCAAACACACGCGCGCGTTAGTTCGGTTGGCAAGGCATGGGATCTGTGAAGGCAAGGTCCTTGGTTCGATTCTCCCCAGGACCATTTGGTTTTTACTCTTTTATAAAACTCTTATTTTCATATTTTATTTATTTAATATTTTGCATCTATTTTAATTCTTTTCATAATTTTTATTCATGCATTAAAAATCATCAAAATATTTTTTCCTTTTGCATTTATTTTCAGAAAATACTTATTTAATTTATAAAATTAAAAAATATAATTTTGCATGCATATTTTATTTTATTCATAATTTTCTATTTAAATCAATTTTAATTAGTTTTTAATTATCAAAATGCATCAAAAATCCCAAAAATTTATTTTAGTATATTTATGTTATTCCCAGCATGTCATATTTTCTCATTCAAAAATTTGCATTTTTACTAACATTTTCTCTTATTCGATTTCATCGTATTTTACGATTTTCTTATCTTTTCACGGTTATTCCGTTTGAGACGGTTTCTTTTCTTTTTTTTCTTTTTCCAATAATGTAATTGTTCATGGGATGTAATAGTTAATTAGGGCTTTTATTTTCCATAAGTTTAAATTATGTATCGCCCCAAAGCCATGTAATAGCGTAGGACATTTATCTTTCGCATCTTTACATTCCGCATTTTAATTTCGCACCCTATAAATTGCTAGTAATTAGGCGTGTATGGCAAGATAAAAATTGGACATAGATCACTCTTAATTCCAAGATAAAATACTTGAAATCAACACACTCCTTTCACACATTTAGGGTAATTCTCTCTCGTTGCCTTTACAAATTCAAATGGTCATGTCCCTCGAGCGTAGAGGTATTCTAGCACCGTTGCCTTCAAACAAATCATCATAGTCCCTTGAAACAAAGATCATAAGACCCACGATGTCGCCTCCGAATACATGATCTTGACCCTCGATTGTCGCCTACGAAAATGATGATAGTCCTTGAATGAGCTAGGATACTTCCTACAAGTTGCCTTCTATGACCATCCGATGTCCCGAATGTCCGCTTACATCCAACAAATAGAGTTACCTGCCAACTAATGGTATGGATAGCGCTATTCTAAAGGCGTAAAATAACACGCGACCAATTAAGTAGGTAATAAGACTTTTAGTTGCTTGCTCTATCAAAACAAATGCTTTTCACACTTCACACTTTGTCAAAGTTCAAACTCTTTTCAAAGCGAAACATTTCCGAACACTTTGTATACATTCCTACATGAATCATTACAAAGTCAAAGAAATGCCTTTTCAAAACATTTTGTCAAAACACACAGAACAATTTTAAAGGTGATCTAAGAGCAACTAAGAGCCGTAGATAACTACGGATGGAAAGGGGTGCTAATACAAAAAGGATAATAAAAACTAAAATGAAATTCACTAGAAAAATTAGCAGAGTGACAACAAGGTAAGTGAAAAAGAAAACGTGTCAAAAATTAAGTATGGCAGCCCTATTTATAACTTGGAGCCCGATTGGAAAATAGGAATTTGAGATTTTTCCTCCTCGGATTCGCCTCCGTGGCGATCGCTACGGACCATTGAAAAGTGTGATAGTCGTCACGTTCACCTTCGTTCTTTGTTAGAACGCGTGGCAAGGCGTAGTCGTTACCTTGTGAACTCCTGCGTGTGCGCGTTGGGTTGGGCCTTGTTCCTCTTATTTCTTTAGTTTACAAAGCCTTTTTACTTGTGATGTACCCCTATTTTGCCATACGCCCCACAATTTCATAATTTCTCTTGTTTTGTGGATCTTAAGTACGATTTGCTTGACTTTTCTCGACTTTCTTCACACATGCCTTGTAAATATTAAATTCCTGAAAACATAGAAAATACCGACATAATACGAATAAAGAGTAATTTAATTAATTAAAATACAGATAAAATTCATGTAAATTGATCCAAATATTTTATACATTTTCGGGTTATCATTCATCAAGTGGATCATATGTGACTTGAAAGACTTTTGTGACCAAGATGAGTTCCTTAAAGAAGAAACAAATTCAAACTCATGAATCTGACTTAGAGGCTGATGAAAACTGGAATACTTACTGGCACTATAGAGGATGGATTGATGTAAGTCTTAAGGGTGTTGATTTTAGTTTTTATCTTGTACTTGTATTTGGGAATATTTTTTCTTGATTTGTAAGAACCTTTTAACACTGGTTTGAATATCTGATAAAATTCTTGTACATCTTTTGATGATGTTCTGTTTGTTCTACTCGCCGCGATCTAGTTGTGTATATAATGACATATTAATATATGCATGACTGGCCTTTGGTTTCTACTTTGAAGTACTAAATCTTTGCCAAATTATGGAGAAAAGGAGAGTGGTAGTGTGGTATGATCTATGTTAGTTTAGTGTGATTAGCTAACATGTAACATGAAATTGTTTAGTATTGATTTTCTACTAAGTACTAATGATGTGTTCATATGCTGGAGCATCGGGAAAGACATTTGACCCTTTTGGAGTTAGCTTTTATGTTAGAAGTTTTATGCATATTCTGATACTAACCACAAACTATTTGTGTTATGCATGACTAAGTATGTGAATGATTTCATGATGATAATTGTTAGTTGGTAGGATTGTATGCTAATAACTATATGTTGACTAGGTACATGCATAACTAAGTTTGTAAATGAGTGCATGATTGATTACCTATTTGGTTTGGATTAACTGAACGGATTGTGTGTAAGCATCTGAATATTAATATTATGGATGCTACTCATCTATGCTACTATTGGTGGTGCTTAACTCTAGTGATTCAAAAATGGAAACTACTATTGATTGTATGTTATGATAGTACAGTGCTTCTACTGGGTGTCACTTGTTTTGGTATGAACGAGTGTTATATCATGAAGATTGTTTTCCATAATTTGCCAAAGGGGGGTATTGTAGTTCCTTTTGGATTGACCCTTTGGATTGGATGCATTTTACAAGTGTTCAAAGTGTTCAAGATTAATCTAGCTTGCTTAAACTGTATGAAGGTGCATAATAAACACATGCTAGACATGATGTCCTAGCTCGTTGATACGACTTCTAAGCCTTGCGCAAACAGATCAATCTTGTTGCATTTTGGAAGGATTTTATGTTGAAGTTTCATTTATATTTTATTGCTTGTTGGACAGTGAGAAGATCAAATCGATTTAAATGGAATTTAAATTTGAATTTGAAATAAAATAAATCATATCTTTTGTTGGAGAGATTTACGGAACAAATCATATATAACTAATTTTGTACTATTTATAGACGAAATCATATCAAATATCCAAGGAGAAAAGCCCAAAATAATTATGCTATATAAGGAGCTCAAAACTTACATTGTAAAGAAAACATTCACATTAAAGACCTTTAGAGTGCTAGGTTTACAAGAGTCCTTGTTATTTTATGTACACCACAATATGTTTCAGTAACTCGGCATAATTGTAGATTTGTCTAGTAAAGTTGAAAATTCAACATTATTCTTATTGTTGATTAAAGTTGATCACTAGAGTTTAGTGATCGAAACATTATGGAGTTAGTGTTTAAGAGAAAATAAAGTGAGAGGGTATCTCATATTTAGTAAGAGTCCTAAATAGAAAGTCATTGGATAGTGTTAGGAAGAGGCATTGAATAACATATACTTTGTTGTTTCTAGTAAGACTAATGTACTAAACTACTAATAGTGAATTTTCTTTCTTAGGTTGGAAGCTAGCCCTCTAGACATAGGTGTTGTTGCATTGATTTGGGTTAACAATTATTGAGTTCTTTATTGATTTTATGTTTCATCATCTTGTACAAGTTAGGTATATGCTGTGGTGACTCTATTTTCACTTGTCGAACCGGTTGTCGAGGATATCGTGTTCGACATCGTCCATGAGGAACAAAATTTCAGTACACCCCAAAATTTAGATGACACACTTGAATCTCTATTGGAGCAAAAAGTAGGGTCCACTAGTCAACTAGAAAGAAGATACACACTAGCAACCGACCAAGATACCATTTTAGGAAAACAAGACACACTTATTATAGCCCATTTAATTAATATTATATTAATATTTTCGAGTTACCGATCGATATTTATTTTTCGACGAGAATATTTATATTAATTGATATATCTATTAATATATTTGGCGACGTTTCGTTCGGTCCGGTTTTTAATCCGTTCGGTTCGGTAAAATATTATTCGGATCCGATATTTAATTCCCCAGAATTATTTTAATTGATTGAATTAATAATATTGGTAGATATTATTAGTGTGTTAATTTATAAGAATAGATGGGGTGTGAGGATTAAATTGTTAGAATTGGATTTTACACCCTTGGTTGCTAGTAAGGAAAACAACTTATAAAACACTTTCCTTGTTTTTCTTTCCATTCATAAATACCAAAACCAAACATAGAAGCTTGGAGAAAAAAGAAAGGGTTTTGAGAGGAGAAGAGCAAGAGGAGAAGAAGAGGAAGAACATGAGCAAGCTTGAGGATAGAGTCTTGTAGAATCATCATGGATCCTCAATCTCTTCAAGTAAGGGTTTGATTTTCCTTTCCATATAGTTAGGGCTTTGGTTGATATATAGTTTGGATTGGGGGAAAATTGATAGTTGATTTATATGGTTTAGTTGGTTGATTGTTGGAATGGTTTAGAAAAGTTGGATTAGGAGTAGGGATTATGGGTGTGTTTCATTGCTAGTAGTAGAAATGAAGGATATATAATGGAAATGAAAAACAAAGAAACTGTAAACTGTGTGAAAAAGGAAAACCAGAAAACTGTCTGCAAAAATATAACGAGGAAGAAGAAGAAGAAAATGATGGAGGGACAAGGAGGGCGGAGGCGCCCACCTCACCTTGAGGGGAGACCGTCCCACCCTCTAGGGTTTCCACCTCCTCTCCTTTGGGGGGATGGGACGTGCGTCCCTGGTTGTTAGGAAGAGGGAGTCCACTTTGCTGTTTTCTGCGTTTTGCTGTCTTCTGTAAATCAGTTTCTGCATGAATGGTTTTCTGCATAATATGCAGTTTAGCTTTTGTTCTTTCCATTTTCACTAAATCCATATACTAATAGTTGGTATTAATAAAATGTAACTAGGACATAAGTTAGCGATTTAATTTAGGACCCGATTATGTTCGATTTTCCGATTTGATAAATTCGATGTGAACAAGTTGCTTCAAATTCAACGAAAATTGGCGTGCTAGCTAGGTTCGGTGTAGAGCGTAGTGGTGAGGTTAGTTTTATAAATTACGAGTTTTACGAGATGACCCAAAATAGGCCAATTCGGTTAAATTGAATCGGATTACGTTTTAGTGGATTTAAGGCGCGTATGGACAATCCGATTTCGGCGTTAATGATTATGATTAATGCCGATTATTAAAATTACTTTCGTGATGATTATTGATGTTTTGACTATTTTCCGTTTTGGAATTTGGAAAATTAATTGATAATGATGCGGTGTGAATAAACATAATGTTTACGATTGTATTTATTAGAATACTTGTTGATATGTGATGCGATGATGTATGTCTTTGTACATGATGATGTGATGATTATATTGATGTTGTTAATAAATGCTTCCAATATTTTGAATGCATGATTTTTGATGATGATGAATAATTGGTGATGTTTTGCATAATGCAAATATGATGCGATGATATATTTATCTTGATGTGGATAAATTATGGCGATGTGGGCTTTATGCCAATCTTGATGAGCGATGATGATGTTTTTGTTGTGTTGTTTTATTGTCGAGTCACATACATTGCATTAGCGACGATGGGATTTTATGCCAAGCGACGGGGCTTTTATGCCAAGCGACGAGGCTTTTATGCCAAGTGTTCCTAATTATGGACAAAGCGACGGGTACCACATGCATAACATAGTTGTGTCTCATGGAGTCGGTTATGTTTAGGTTTGCGTTGTTTGGCGTTGGGTTTTTGTTAATTGATGGATGATATTGAATTGCGATGATATATGATGTTTTGTTTAGTGATGATCTTTATGATGAACATGAAATGAATATGATTTGGTAATTTCATGATAACTATGCGATGAATATAAATGATGAGTTTTGCGATGATTTAACTTGATGAAATGCTTAATGAAAATGTGATGTGATGATGTTTGTGACGATGGGCTTCTATGCCAAAAGCGATGATGGGCTTTAGCCAATTGGTGATGATATTATTTATGTTGCTCATGTTATTAACATTGTTTGATATTGTTGTTTGATGTCGTTGTTTATGATTGTTGTGACGATTTATGCCAATGAGGTTATGGCGATAAAGTGTAGATTATACACATTAGGATGACGATTGAAGTAAGTGAGTTTTGGATACGTGTTGGAATTGCACTTATTAATCTATACCCTTTATGATTCCATATATATATATATATATATATATATATATATATATATATATATTTGCCTTTAATTATATGTTTTGGAGTATCTCACCCTTTACTTGTTTAGTTACCTTTATATTGGTAGCGTGTAGGTTATAATGAGTTTATAGGCTTTAGTTAGTCGGTGTCGCTCTGATACGTAGCACTTGGGGGGAATATTTATGTTGTCCTTGTTGTTGTTCTTTGTTTGTTTTCCTTTTATGAATAAGAATCATAATTTATGAAAACATGATTTTGATGAGGAAGTTTAATAAAAGAGATGTTTTATTTTTATGAACCAATTTATGAATTGCGACGAGGCTATGTATCCGAGATATATACTTTAAAGTGAATTGTTTAAAGTGATTTGGTTTTGAAGGTGTGACGCCTCAGTATTTAATTTATGAAATTTTAAATTACTCTGATTTTTGCATATAAAACCTTGGGTAATATTGGGGTGTTACACTTATTTTCTAAGGGCCCCTTGTTAATTGACAAACCTAGAAAGAAAAAATTATTCATGGTTTTCTATAAGGTCCATACTACTGAATGCTAAATCATGATTAAACCACATCTAATCTTATCCAAATCTCCTAAAGAAAAAATAATCTCAAATAGAGATAGAATATCACATGGTAAGACAACTATCTTCCCTAGCAGTTGAAAGATCATATACCATAAGGTTGAAGATAAATTGCAAGTGACAAATATATTGGAGACTGGCTCTTAAGATCTAGCACATAACCCACAAGAAAATATGACTAATCTATAATAACCTTTCTAATAAATTTTATCTAGTTAGGATCGTATCCTAGAAGTTGTTAAGAAAAATCACCACTTTTGAGAAAGTCCAACTACACCAATCGGATGCCAAAGTACAAACTAAACTAGAAGGAAAAATACAAAGTTAAACAAGAGACTCAAAAACATTTTTGTAGGTAGGCGACAATTATTCTTCAATAGCGACAACATCAATCGCTCTCCAATAAGAGTATAATTATAAATAGATAGGATAAGGTCATACACCAATCTTCTCACAATTAAAGAGAATCTCTGAAATTAATTCAATAACAATTCATCACACATGCATGTTCTATATATTATACTATATGCTTTAGTGCGGAATATAATAAATAATTATGAACATGTATATAAGCTAGAATCTCGACATGTTAGTATCGAGATATGAGATTTCAGAATATACGGATCCATGAGATGAAAAAAACTTTTGACAATGATAATTATAATCACGAAACAAAAAGTGTAGAGACAAGTGGTGACACTTGTTGGCTTGGATTTTCCTCTACCGGTACTCTAATGCCTTGAACACTCTTGAGATGGGAGAAGAGATTATTTTGCTTGTGTCGGTATATTGGGGATCATAGCCTTTATATAGTGTGATGGCCAATTAGGATTCTCATTATTCCGAATGGGCCATCCGACATCCACTCATATTTAAGTGCATATCCGGTTCTTTAATTAATTAATTAAATAATTCCTAAATAAAATCTAAATAGCCTTTTAACATTATTTGATCACATAATTATTTAAGGCACTTCATTTGATAAAATAGCTAATATAATTAAATAAATATATTTGGCCATATAATTTTTGGAATACTATATAAGATTATATTATTAAAATATTCCAACAATCTCCCACTTGACCAATATATTTTAATAATTATATCATAATTCCTTAGACGTGTATTTGAATGCTATTTATCTTTAGATTTCAACTTTACAATCTGTTCCACCTCATACATCAATAATGGAACCATCGCGGTTGTCGTCACTAACGTATTACGTGACGGAACCTCGACGATCACCACATAAATGTACTTGACGACATAGATCGATATGGATGAGTGGCATGGAGATTTCATGCAATGTGATCTCTAAATCATGTATATTTCCAACTGGTCCAACTAAAGTCTTTATTGAGATCAAACTAAAATTTGCAAATTCAATATTTGCACAAGCGGTACAAAAATAGTTATAACAACAATAAACTTGTATACATTATTTACAGATAGTCTTAACATAAAGTACCGATATCAAAATGATATTATTAAACATAAATAAGGAGTAACTCCACTAATCTAAGACATCCTTAGTGACAATAATCATATGAAAGACATTATATGTCAAGTCTTTGATTAGTGAGTCTTTAACAAAATATATGATTGTCTTACAATAAAATATAACTTGAGTGATCTTATATTGAATTGTAACTAAATGCCATAAATACTTACCTTCATTTATTACGTATTAAAATGTCTATTCGACATCAAAAATATCATAGTCAAACATACTAGTGATCTCCTTATTATCGTATCTCCAATTTACGAGTACAAACTCTTTTGTTCTCTACAATAATCCTCATGGTTGGCGTTTTTTCTTTCTTTCTTTCAACAATTCCATTTTGAATTATTCAAGTATCTACTCAATGATTTTATGTCGTCTTTTCATATATGTATAAAATCGTATATAAGATTCCACAACAAAGTATAAAACAAACTTAATTTTACGAATTTCCAGATTCTTTTATTTTGGACAATGATTGAGACTTAATAGTATCCCTTTATAATTGAGACATATCGGTTTATTATCGTTCATGTCGTTTATTTTCAACTTTATTGATATATATGTATAAATCTTTTGTGATAAGCGGATGATACCTTGAGAATAATCTCTAAGTATCTAAATACCTAATACAAAGAGATGTGCCCAAGAACTTTCATAATTGTTAGATATTTCTTGGTTTCACACAACAATCATATATCATTCTTGACTAAATAAAATCGACACATTAAACTAGAAATATAAACTTACTCCCTGCACTTGTAAAACCCAATAATTTTTCATAAAAGAAATCTCAAAACCAAGCGAGACAATTACCTTATGAGATATTGTGGTATCACTAATGAGACAATTTCATTAACTTATAAATGGATTTTATCGTTTGAAAACCATAAACTTTGTATCTATTGATACAAATTTTCTCTTGTTGCACTATATTGTTTTTCTTAATGTCGCCATTAAGTAACACTAACTTGATATCCATCTTCGAAGCTCCAAAATTAAAACAAGTAACAAGTGTCACAATTATCATAATAAATTATTTCAATCATACTGAACATAATTTATCTTTTCAGTCGATTCTTTATGACACTTGATGATCTAGTTCTTGAGAATGTTGAGTTTGATCTTCAAGAATTAATTTTTTATTTTAATTGAGAGAAAGAACAATAATATCCGCATGAGGATCCAAATTTGCTATATAAATATCAACTATATGAATTGAGTTAGAACCAGTTCTTTCCCACTCAGTTTTGTTCTTTGAACATATCTGCCCCCAAACTCAATATTCTCGAGACACATTACAATATTTGTCTCAAAATATTCTTTAACTTGGGACTAAAGTTTATATTTCTCAAACTTTTCAACAATTCTAGATTGTAACAAGTCAAATTGAACCCATCAATATTCTAGATTATAATAATATTTGAATTTAAAAGACAAATAGAACCCATCATTTAAAAAAAGAAGAAGTTATAATATTAAAATAAAACTTTATTCATCCACCAAATTGTATTTTAAATAAAAATTTAAGCTTAAAATGACAATCTAAAATAGTTAAATCTAAATAAAAAATATCAATTTTCACCATATTTATTCCCTTTAAATTGATGTATCTTTCAACACCATTGAACATTTGTCAGTTCAGATCATATTTTTTATTATTCTTTATTTTTCGACAAAGTCACCTAATTGCTGAAACTATAGCACTATAGCAAGATTAAATATTTTCATAATATGCTTATGATTTTTTTTGCTTCATAATCTTAATGAAAACTCATCACTCCAATGAGAGTTTGTCTTTTGCTTTATTGCTTTAGACACTAAATTTAAGCAAAGATAATATGACAAAATTTATGTAATATTAAATAACACCTCTAATGTCTTTGGATTGCAAAATTTTAAGATTATAGAATGTAATTTGGAGTGTACTCACTTTTAAACTTGAGTCTCACTTTAAATATACAAAATTGTGAGAAAACTTGAATTTATCCATCATTATGTAAGGTCTAGATCCAAAAAAAAATAATGTTCATATTTTCTTCTTAAAATAAAATATATTAGTTTATAGAGAACAAAACATTATACTCAGACAAAATATCAAGTTCATCATTGATATCAGTTTTTAGGAAATAAAATCAATTGCTAGTAATATTTATTTTTAATGATCAAACACTGATAATTAATATTTATAAACAATAAATTCTTACAATCGTCACATGTTTATCTTATATGTGTCAATGCAATCAAATAAACACGAAAGATTTACACTCATACAACACCATTCGATATGACAATAAATTATTATATATAGACATTCATATTTACTTATAAATTAAAAGACTCAAGCAAACACATTAATTCTCAATCTTTGATTGCAAGAATTAGCGTAAGCATACTCTCACAATGATAAAATATTAGTAATAAAGTCGATCGGATAATGGGCGTCTTTGACATCAATCATTATCCACATGGATAAAATTAATAACTACTACATATTTACCATCACAAATATGCAATTGTTAAATCAATGTCTTCCTTTTGACCGACTATAACGATTCGCATGAACAATTACACTACATCTTTTGTATTTCGATTGAATCAAATTTACACAACATAAATTACTTTTGCAACATATTACTTCAACCAACTCAACCAAAATTACTAGACATTTTAATAAATTCAACGGAAAAACTTTAAATTTATAAGGCACTATCCATGTGGGTCGTATTCATTTAGGATGTCGTTTGATAATAATAGTATTTACGGAAAGTCCTTAGTGTGTGAACAAGTTCATAATAAAACATTAATTTTATAAAATTATACAAAGTTCATGATTAAAAATTATTATATAAAATTGAAATTTTGGTTCTGATGGACTCGGGATGTCATGACATCGATCGACATTATAAAGCAGACAAGGTAGCACATACAATTAACAATGCATAAAATAATAAAAACACGAGAATTGTTCATCCGGTTCGGTTATAACCAACCTACATCTAGGGGCATACCAAGCCGGGAATGAAGTCCATTATCGATAGTCTTAATTCAGAGTTAAACCTTCATGTTTACACTCCTCACTTAAACCCTATCCAATTTCCCTTCTACCTAAGTTACCTCCCTTAGATATGAGAAACTCTGCTCACTTCTAATCACCGCACTGATGTCTAGCAGTCACTATCATTCCAGCCGATTGCATCAACAACTTGACTCCTATAAACTAAAAGCGACTTGGAACACGTCCTCTAAACACAAAATAGTCAACTTGTGACACAAACAAACTTGGAATTGCTTCATAGCTTCTTCCAAGGACACAACTGCACTCATTGCTTCATAGCTTCTGAGTGAGTAAAATAATACTCTTGCTTACAGGCTTCGAGGTACAAATCAGTGACCATCCCACAATCCGGGAGGTTCACCTACGAACCAACTCTCCTAGAGAGTTGTTATAGACTTGGCCCTAAAAACTACATCATTAATAAATTCGGCTAATACTCAACCTAGGTTATAATGCTTCTATTTATAACCTATTACTCAACTGGATTTGAGCCTTCAAAACATAACAAACTGACATAACAAACTGCTACAAAAGATACTCCACAAGATTCTCCAAAACAGCTTACTAAAACTACTCCAAGATATTCTCCACAAATATCTTCATATTCTTATAACAACAAATAGAGAATCAACAAATCAGCAACAGATTCTCCTATAAAGTCTCCCTAACATATCTCCATAATTTGGGCTCCAAGTAACAACAAGTAAGTTGTTACAATTCTACAAAAGATTCTCCTTAGGAATATTCTACTTCATAACAGAATCCAATCTGTCAGCTCAGGCACGATGTCGTGACATCTTCTTCGACATGTTGTTCTAGATGTTGAAACATTTCAACACAATATGTTTCTTCATTAAATAGAACTTCAACCTACTTTCTCCTTACAAGTTATAAATCCTATTTAACATATTGCTGCTATATTATTTTTACCAAACATAAATCCAATCCTAAATAATAGAGAACTAACAATCTCCCCCTTTGGCTTATTTTGGCTAAAACTAATTTACACATCATTTGCGTTATAGAAGCTTAAAAGGAATAATATAATGGTATGTAACAATATAATGCAGCCGCAACAGTTCAGAAGTCTTCAATGGTCACTGTTTATGATATTTCAAACTTTACAAGTGACTGTCTTCAGTCTTCTTTTATGATGTTGAAACATCATACTAAGACATATTTCTGGAAGGTCCAACTCCAACGTTCTCTCTTTTAAAGATCCCACAGATCACCCAAGATTTCTCCCCCTTAAAATTTTCTCTTTAGAGATAACATAACACAACCACTTCTCCCCTTTTTTAGTCATAATATGATAAAGGCTTGTTGAAGGAGAACTAACTATAGCACAGGAAACATAACACCACAGACACCATCTTCACAAAGAATCACGAGGCCATGATGCACATGAGGAAGAAGATACTAAATACTTCCCCTCAAACTGAGAACTATGCTACGACACAGAATGACACAGCATCCTCTTTTAGAGCACAAGAGGAAACACACTAACAGAATCAAACACTTGAACTATTCATTTACAGACATATGGAACCAGACCTCTATATTAGATAACTCAGAACACAAGACAAAATTTGTGTTCATAACTCAAAAACAAGACACAACAAAAATACTTGCAGAAAATGCAAGAACCAACAGACTCAGAATAGGATATCCTATTCAATATCTTTGCAAAAACAGCTGCAAAGATTGACCTCAGACTTAACAACGTCTGAACACTATCTTTTTTCCTTATTTTTTCTACAAGTTGACAAACATAACCTTCATAGACTCTAAACTTACTCATATCCAAACAAAAGACATGAGAGCACAACAAACAAAGACACATACAAAAGTGAAGGAAAGAAAAAGAAACAAAAGACACTATAAATACTTGAGCAACTATGCTAACCAATTCCTCATTGAACATTACATTTACTAGTATTTACTGATACTAGTAAAGTATTTAAACTAGAATAGTAGTTATGAATTTCCAAAGCATACTACTCTAAACAAACTTAGAATCTTCTTATTCTAAACCAAAGATAGAACTGCCACTTCTGAATGAGGTGATAGAATATCAAGATCTATATCATCTTTGGTTCTAAGTTTATAATAAAACTGCATCTTCAAGATTTCATAACACTTCAACATATAGCAGTATACAATTAACAGACAATTGCTCTCCCCCTTAGTATCAGCACTTCTCCCTTTTAGCTTCCAGAATGAAACTCACCATATACTATTACTCCCCCTAAGTTACACAGAATAAGGACATCATTGATGTTGGTCCTTATAATACTTGAAGCATTCTTTATTTGGAATTTTCCACAATCTCCAAATTAGGAATCCTTAGTTTGCTTGCTACACAAGATTCAGATTGCCACACTCTGTAACTTGTAATAGAAGAAACCTTATAGTTCGCCATGCGTACGTCTTCTAAAGATAAGTCTGAACCTTATCTTCCTTCTTCAATCTCTGGTGTCTTCAACAGTTGTGATGTTACATCTTCATGTCGAACATTCTATTTTATACATCACATACTTCATCTCTTATTGATTCAGATTTTCACACAGTTATCACACAAATATCTAGCTCCCATCAAGATATTTTCCAGCATCTGTATGAATCTCCCAAATTGAATCAGCTCTTCAAATAATCACCAGATAATGTTTCCACACATCCTAAACTTGTGAAGATCATAGTGAACTTTAATATTGATATTCAATTCACAATATACCTTGAATCCTTCAGAAAAATACTCAGCTCCAGACAGAGTATAAGTGGTTTGGTATTCAGGTTACATACTAATAAGTAGGTCTCCCGTCAAAGTACCTACGAAATTAGTCGGTTAGAATTGTCTACTCACACTAGATCATCCTGACTGATTACATCTCCACACTCACGTACTTCCTAGAAACAATAAATACTTCTCATGATTGAAGATAATAAGATGATGTTTCAACATCTGATATAACATCATTCATTATGGTTCTTGGGGCCAACATCCATAATATCTCGTCCATAACACTTGGGGGGGAACATAGGAAGCACAATGAACACTAGCTTTACATCCAAACAATTAACATGATCACGGAATAATATGAGCCATATCTTAATAAGCTTTTCTTCAGACTTTCATTTTGATTTTGAGATGATGGATGCCATAGTCTGTACCTATAGAGGAGATTCCCTCAACTAGGTTTCTAGAACAGACTTACTCATGTCATGACACAAATAATTTGCAAATTCTTCAAAGAAATTTTTCTTGATCGTGTCTTGATCAACTAATACAATGCGGATGTCTCCTCTTCAGATCAGGAGTAGGTTCCAAACATATGTACTCACATTATATTTGTTTAGCACCCAGAACATATGTTCTTCAACTGGTGGCTGCATACCAATAAAATAATGTTCTAACATCCCATAGAACATCAGTTCCATCTCCTTGGAATACATCATCCTTGATAGCCTTCAAGGTCTTCAAACAATTTGAAGATGTATATGAGAATCATTGATCAATTGATACTCATCAACTCTATTAATAAATATACTTATGAGTGGACTTGAGGAAGGTCTCAAGTATCTTTGACACTTTTAATAGGTTGTAAAATCTGCTAAATATTTTGTTGAATAAAAAATAACCCTAGGATTCTTCTTATACTTTGAGGGTTGCATCAGAGGCTATGCATCAGAATATAGTCACACTTCAATATAATTTACACAATGCTTATTCCATAATTCACTTGTAAGCATAACACATAAGGATTGAAAATAAATCAACCCTACAATAATCTTGCTTCTTCACCAAGCAATATACTAGACCTAACCAATATCGACGGATGGAAACACAAAAGCACAAAGTTACCTTATCAATATCTTCACTCATGAAGGTTTTGATAATCTCTTTTGTGCTAAACATAAATGAACAATTCAATCAAAATCTTAACTCCGCATGAAGTCTTTAAATTTAACTCTCTTGTTCTAGTTTCATTATCTTTTCTCTTCAGAAGGTACAACAATTACGTCGGGTTGGTCTAGTTCTCCACAAATAGGTCCATCCTCCACTTCAAGGGACCATATAATATGAACACTCCTTGTTTAAACAATCATCTACCTTGTACATAAACAGAAAGTATCCCTCATGGATATCATCCAAAAACAGACAGGAAGCCTGCTCTGATACCAATTGAAATTTTGGTGACAACAGACTCAAGATGTCATGACATCTGATTTGACATTATAAAACAGACAAGGTAGAACATACAATTAACAATGCAGAAAACAATAAAAACACAAAGAATTGTTAGCCTAGTTCGGTTCTAACCAACCTACATCTCGGGGCATACCAAGCCAGGAATGAAGTCCATTATCAGTTATCTTAATTCAGATTTAAACCTCCATGTTTATGCTCCTCGCTTAAATCCTACCCAATTTCCCTTCTACCTAAGTTACCTCACTTAGATATGAGAACATGTACTCACTTCCAATCACGGCAGTGATGTCTAGTAGTCACTATCATCTCAGCCACTGCATCAATAACTTGGCTGCTATAAACTAAAACAGTTTGGAGATACCTCATTTCAAACACAAAACATTCAACTTGTGACACAAACAAACTTGGAATTGCTTCACAGCTTCTTCCAATGACACAACTGTACTCATTGCTTCACGACACGGTGAGTAAAATAATCCTCTTGCCTATAGGCTTGGTACAAATCGGTGACCATCCCACAATGGGTGGTTCACCTACAAACCAACTTTCCTAGAGAGTTGTTACAGACTCAGCCCTAAAACTACATCATTACTAAATTCGGTTGGTACTCAACCTAGGTTATAAAGCTTCTATTTATAACCTACTACTCAATTAGATGTGAGCCTTCAAAACATAACAAACTGACATAACAAATTGTTGTTAAAGATGCTCCACAATATTCTCCAAAACAGTTGCTAAAACTGCTCCAAGATATTCTCCACAAATATCTCCATATTATTTTAACAACAAATAGAGAATTAACAAATCTGCAACAGATTCTCCTATAAAGTCTCCCTAATATATCTCCATAATTTAGGCTCCAAGTAACAACAAGTAAGTTTTTACAGTTCTGTAAAAGATTCTCCTTAGGGATATTCTACTTCATAACAGAATCCAATCTGTCAGCTCAATCACGATATCGTGACATATTCTTCGACATGTTGTTCCAGATGTTGAAACACTTCAACACAACATGTTTCTTCATTACATAGAACTTCAACCTGTTTTCTCCTTACAAGTTATAAATCATATTTAACATATTACTGCTATATTAATTTTACCAAACATAAAGTCAATCCTAAATAATAGAGAACTAACAAAAATAAATAACAATAACATCAAATAACATAATCATGCTAAATGTATAATTTCAAATCAAATAAATATTAAATATTTATATATTCAAAATGAAATGTCAAATAAATTCACATATCGACAAATAATTCTTTGAATAAATTATTTTAGAATCAACAAAATCCATTCTAAAATCCAAACTTTTCAAAATTTAAAGAATCAAATCTTTAGTTTTACCTAATAATTTTGAGAGATATTTGAAATATTCAATAATTTCAACAAATATAATATAATAACTAAATATATATATTAAGAAAATTAGTATTTTCTTATCTCTCAAAATCAAAATTCATGTGAAGATTTTATGTGAATCAAATTGAAATATAAAATAATAATTAAAAAATCAAATAAAAAGATCTGATAATAAAATTTTATTTTTAATTCAAAACCAAGAATCAAAATTTTAAATTCAATATTTATCTTTTCCAAATAATTCACATAGATGTATATTTTTAAATATATTTATAACCATAAACAAAATCTTGAGAATTCAAATACTTTAAAAGAAAACGGTTTTAGGATTTCAATCAGCTGTCATAATCATCTATGTGATTCTAAATATATTTAGCATAATATATATTAAATGACATATCTCCCAAAGAAAATCAAAATTTTCACAAATACTCTTCTTCCAAAAATATTCAAATTTTAATTTTTAAGCAAATCTTATCATATAGTGTCTATGTCAAATTCAAAACTTTCCATTATCACAAATATAATTCTATGAATTATAACTTAAAAATAGCTTTTTTATCATAATATCATAGTTTTTTTAAATCACAATTATAATTCCAAATGTGATCACCAAAATAAATATTATTTAAATATACACTATAATCAAATTTATTTTGGTGATCACATTTCTAAATATTTATATGGAATTAGCATCTTCCATATCTTTTATATGAATTCTTGAAAATAAATATAGCACACAAAATATAACTCCATAGTAAGGGTAACAAAAAAAAATACTCAAAAATTATCATTAAAATTTCATGTCTCATAAAACACACACACACACACACACACACATATATATATATATATATATATATATATATATATATATATATATATATATATATATATATATATATATATATAAAAAAATAAACATTAATGTTTATAGAACAAATCTTAATAAACTAAACATGAAGACACGCTCTAATACCACTTGTTGGAATTAATTCAATAGTAATTCATCACACATACATATTCTATATATTATACCATATATTTTAGTGCGAAATATAATAAATAATTATGAACATGTATATAATTGTCTATGACATGTTAGTATCTGAGATATGAGATTTGAAATATCTGGATCCATGAGATGAAAAATCTTTGGGATGACATTTGTTGGCTTATAGAATCTTCCTCAACGGTATTTCTAATGCACGAACACTCTTCGGATGGGAGAAGAGATTATTTTCCTTGTATACAGTATATTGGGGATCATAACCTTTATATAGTGTGATGGTCAATTAGGGTTCCATTATTCCGAATGGATCATTCTAACATCCACTCATATTTTATTCCATATTCAATTATTTAATTAATTAATAAATAATTCTTAAATAAAATCTAAATAGTATTTTAACATTATTTGATTACATAATTATTTAAGACACTTCATTTGATAAAATAGCTAATATAATTAAATAAATATATTTAATCATATAATTATTAAAATACTAATATAAATTATATATTAAAATATTCCATCTGCAACAAAATTCTAGACCAGACCTCATATTCTCAGTATCAACATCAGCCACCTTACTCCATTTTGTTCAAAGATTAGATAAAGCCTATAAAAACTAACTCTAAGAAGGATTGGTCATATCCAATTATTTACTCGGAATTTGATATATTAAAATTAAAAATTAAAAAATATAGAAAATTTATAAATAATAAACTAAAATGATATATGACAAATTACTATCACCAACATAGTAAAACTGATTTATCAAAGGAAAAGAAAGTAGTTGACCAAATATATCAAATGTATCGCTTTGTTTGGTGTGAAAGCACCCATTTAAAGTATATAATATTCATCACACACTCAGTTTACATTGTGCACTAATTAATTGTAGTAAGTAAGACTCAATGCATAGCTACCATATATAATATAGAAAGTGCTTTTCACCGACGCCAAATGATTGGGAGAGAGTATGAAAAAACGAATTTAAAATAGGATCATGCATATATAAGGCGTGATTGTTGGATTATTAACCAATGAAATTATGACTAATTTGTAAAACAAGTGGTTGAGGTCAACAGCACATGAATTCCCTTCTTTGCAAGTGTGTATAGCTATTAGCTACTATTAATCATCAAAGTCATGCTTATTATATAGCAAGAAAATTAATTAATTATAAAGATAACCTGGCATGATCATAAGTCATTATTAAGGATCTGTCTAAGCCATATAATTTCTATGTCAGTGGTTTGTTAAACTGATTGTCCAATAAATTAGAGATACTATAAAATTAGTTAAATCTAGACACAAATTAAGTAAGACAAATAACAACCAACAGTAACATAAGCAAGCAAGAAAAGAAACTAAAATAAAGACTTTTAAATATAGCGTGGACATGAATAATTAATTTTGAGATATATATATATTCAATATGGACATATTAAATAGACTTACTTTAGTTCAAAAAAAAAAACTTTTTCTATAATTATTATAAATTTTTTTAACTAATACATATTTTAACAAACTACATTAGTTTATTTATATATAATTTTTTTAAAATAAAATAAATATCAATATACTAAATTAATAAAATATTTATGTCAAAAGTTTTATACTAGTAAAAATAAAATTATTTACAAAAAATGAAATTTCTCCTAATAGTTTAGGTTATAAAAATTAATAAAATGAATTAAAATCTCATGGTTGATTCAACTTGTAGTGTGACTATTAAATTTTTATGTAAAATTTTAAATTCAAATTTATATAACTACATTTTTCTCATACTTCAAGATATTATTAATAACAAAATAAATAAAAAAGAATGGATTATTTCCCCCTGATTTTTTAAATTGATTTAACTTTTTTTAATATTATCAAAAATAATTAATCATAAAGTAAATTGATTATTTATTTTTAATAAAAATGTTCTTTAAATAAAAAATGTTAGTTGGTCAGTAGTAATAAAATAGAAATAGAAAAAATATAGAAGAAGAGATGAAAGTTGTGTGTGGTTCCAGGCTTGCAAACCAATCCTCTAAAAAGGAATCGTTGAGAAAAAGTAATGGGTTTGCTTCAAAGCCAACCGAATCTCACTCGTTTCTTCCATTACCTCCTCACATACACATACTTCACAATCTCTCTCTTGCCTACACTTCACACCTTGTTGTATTTTAATATCTCTATATATAACTTCCAATGTTGGAAAAGCAACTCTGGCAAATACCAAATTTATAACTATTAGGTTATATTTATATACTCTTCATCATAGGTTATTCATGCACCTTTAAACCCTTTCTTTACACCACTAATATATATTAACTCTATTTCATTCATTCATTCATTCATCTCAAACTTCACACCTTCTCTTTTTTTTCTCTCTCAAGAAATAAAACATGCAAGTCTTAGAAGAACAACAACTCATGGTGGTTTCTAAGGATCTTACACAACAACAAATAATTAAAGGAAAAGAACAAAGCGTCAAAGTTTGCCTTCTCCACTTAGGTTAGCTATGTCTTGTAACGAAGGAACAAGTTATTACGATAACAATCCCGATCACCGAAATTTGAAAGGAATCGATTTCACGATAATAAAGTCGCGAGACCGATCGAAGAAGAAAAGAAGAAGATATGGCGAATTGTCTTATTCTCTTAGCTCAAGGTCATCATTATCGTCGTCAGGATCGTCAGGATCATCTTCCAGACAACGATAACAACAACAACAAAAGATCTTCGAATTTTTATCTTTATCAATGCAAGACATGCGATAGATGTTTTCCTTCTTTCCAAGCACTTGGTGGACATAGAGCAAGTCATAGCAAACCTAACAAACCAAGTTGTAACAATATTGTTACAAGAACTTTGGTTGATGATCATTATGATCCAACCATGAATACTATACTATCTTTGCAAGCCTTTACCGCCGCAACGCCGATTACTGCTATTACTACTACTCCTCCTACGAAAAAGTCAAAAGTTCACGAGTGTTCGATATGTGGCGCGGAATACTCATCGGGGCAAGCGTTGGGAGGACACATGCGACGACATAGAACACTCGTGAACACGTCGACGACGACAACAACGACCGCGACAACAACTTCTTTGAGTATGAGTATTGGTAGCCCTAAATCTCATGAAGCTAAGAAACCAAGAAAAGTTTTGAAGTTGGATTTGAATCTTCCAGCTCCTGAAGTTGAACAAAGAGATCAATCCAAGTTTTCTTTTCAGCCTAGGGAAAATGTTATTGCTTTCTCTACTAATTCTTCTTTGGTGGATTGCCATTTCTAAATCTCAAATTTGTGTATTCAGTATTAATTGATTGACATTATGTTTTTTAATTTTTTTTATTTACTTTTTTCAATTAACTTTGTATATGTCGATAATAATTCTTTCCATTCATTCTACATTGAAATTGAAAATTGAATTTATTCATTCATGGCTTGTAATTGTAGATATTCTCTTAGTTCGGTGATTTTAGTTAAATGTTAATTATTATATATATGATGGTGATGCATGTGGTTAGAATTCAAAGAGAAAGAGAGAGATCAGAAGAAGAAACTTAACAAGAACTTGTCAACCATAAAACTACAAATAGAATGTAATTATCAGTTTTAATCTTGTGTGTTAGAAAGATAAGTTCTATCAAACTGGAATACTAAAACACGATAAAAAAAAACTCGAGTTTTAGATATGTCGGTTTAGTTATAAGAATTTGATTATATAATCTTAAAAAAGTATTTAAATATTAGTCAAATAAGACTATTGTAAAATAATCATTAGTGTTAATTTAAATAAACGTTAGTGTTGCCTGTGAGTATAGTTTTGAATCTGGTATAGGTCATATTCACAGCATGTTAAATGAGATTCTTATATTCGTCACTTTGCGTGAAAAAATGTTTCTTTTAGGTGCAATTTCTATTTTAAATTCATTCTTTTTTTAATAAATAAAAATAAATAATAATGCAAGTTAAAAGTAGACGTGCATGAAAAAAAAGCAAAAAATACACACTGCTTTGCGTGTGGTGAGTGCAATTTTCCCTAAAGATAGACACGTTTTTTACTTAATGAGCTAGATAATTTATACTATTAATATTTGTATTAGCTTTCATAATGTTTCTGTATAAATAGTAATACTGCACAAATAAATTACTAGTTAAAAAGTAACTTTTTGTAAACATGTTGATAATTTACTTAGTTTGAGAGAGTCCAGCAAAAGTGACTCGGTTAGTTAGTTAAAGAACTTTGAAGCAGTTTTCAGTAAGTTTCTCATTCTCATCCCCACTAATGGGAATCTAAGTTATTTATTAAACGTTAATTGTAATCTGAGTTATTTATTTTATCCTCTGAATACCAAGAATCTTAGGTTAAATCTCTCATCTTTAACTATTGACCTAAGTGATATTTAATTGTTAAATTATCTATTGATCATAATTTCTATGTGAATATAAGTTATATTATTTAACGAATTTTAATCCACTTGTCAAATATTTTTTAATTTTTCTGTCAGATGTCAGAAATTGTTGATTAATTTCAACAAAATAATTTGTCTTCCTTATCAAAAAGAAAGATTGTGTTGTATTCTATCCGTTTTAGAATGATTGTTGTTTTAAAATTTGTACATAAATTAATAAATTCAATGACGTTATTATAAAATATTATATTTTTATAAAATTAATCCTATTAATATATAGTAAGTAAAAATAAATGTAGAGAAATATAATTATTTTATATTAAAAGTGAAAAATCGAAAAAATATTAAATGATATATTTTATAAAAATAATTACATTTAAATTCAATAAAACAAAATTTATATTATAAAACTATTAGTATTTTAAAGAGCGTTGAAATGATAATTATTATATTAAAAACCATGCTATTATTTAGATAATATATTTTATTGACCATGATTTTAAGATTAGATTAGAAAAAATATCTTTTGACTCCTAGATTGAAAAAGCAACAAGAGCCAACACGAAAGTTGTAGTGATGTAATTGTTTGCCACGGTTATAAAACAGATAATTAATATAATTATCGTTGATGGTCCATGGTAAAATAGCGAATGGTTCTAAATGGATTATTTATAGCCACAATCGACTAACCTTTGTAATAAGTTGACAAGGGCACTACATATCTACCACATCTATAATAAATAATTGTAATGAGATAATTTAGGTCCTGAGTTTATCCTTTTGGGGTTTTTTAATTTGCATATGGCACTTACATATAACAACAATTGAAATTATTGTTCAGAGTGAAATGATTTATTTTATTTTATAACTTTTTTATTTAGAGGAATTCTTAGTTTTGTAACCTGTATCTTTTTAATATTAAATAGATCAGATACCACAACACAAACCATTTGTGAATTACAACTATAAATGACAACTAAAATGGCTAAAAACATTTGTATTACGTCAAAACTAAATATTGCATTAAGAATCAAAAATTGTATAGTACATTAAAACTAAAATTATACGAAATAACATACAATTTACATATCATTACATCAAATAATGTCTACAACATGAGAAACATGTCATGTCTCTTAATGTCTTGACTTTAAACACCTATAATTTTAAATAATAATACTTGTTAATAAACAATCTTAAAAGTTATAACATACAATAAATTATGAATAAACAATAAAAAATATTTACTAGTTAATATTTTTATAATGTCTTCTTCATGGTCATTATGAATAACATGCAGATCATTTATATTAACTTCTTCATATAAAGTAGGCATTTGTGTTACGTAAGAAGGGCCGATGAAATATCAAAATTTAAATAATAGTTTTCTTGATTCTTCACTATGAGGAATGTGTTTTCTTTGAGAATAATTGACCATCTTTTATCATAAAGGCGGACACATAAAACACTTGTTTTGCTTGGGTAGTTGTAATGAATGATTTGATCATATAAGTTATCTTGCCAATATCAACCCGTGTGAATCATAACTCATCAATCTTATTGTCATTCCACTTGCATTTTATTAAAGACACTTTGAATAAAACATAATCAATCTCCTAATGGTCCCAAGTGCGTTGTAGATGCTAATATAAAATTCTTATCTTCAGAGATGCACAACTACATACAAATAACACTTAACACATAGCAGCAACTCCCCCTTATCACAATCATCACATCAACTGCACACACAAGTGGAATCACAAAAATAGACACACACAATCGCTCACAACTGCTCTCCCTCAAAAAGAACACACACACACTCTCCCCCTTTTTTGCCATAATTGGCCAAACCACTAAGAAAAATTCATTAAGAGTGACAAAAATAAATACTAGGTTCAACTAAGTCACTAATATCTATTGTTAGGTACAGCCCAAAATAAAACAGATGTTATGCACTTAGGTGCCAAAAATACATAAAAGAGGATCAACACAAATAATAGATGGAAACACAATTAGCATCTTCAGAAAATCGTTATTCTGCGAACTTGCGGACTCTCCACTTCCTTCTTCTTTTGAGCCGACAGAGCCTTGAGTTCTTGAGCTACTTGCTTCTTCTTACAGTACCTCTTGACACTTGCGGCAACATTCCTCTTCAAAGCTAGGATGGTCTCTTCAAGTTTCGACTTCCTGATGTAGCATATATGACCTCATCTAATTCTCTGCAAGTCTTAGTGAGTTCAGTAATCAAATCCCCTTTATTGGATGTTTTTTGTTCAGCACCTGCTGATGTTGAGACAATGTCTGGGACATGTGCTCCTGCAAACAGCTTCTGATGTAGTGACGAAGGGATGCTCTTTTACATTCGCATCAAGGTTGTAGGCAATTACGGGATGTTGATGAATAATTATTCCACATATGAGAATGGGAAAACTATGGTAAGCTTTGTTGCACATTTCGACATGCTTTAGAGTCGATCAAAAATATAAGTACCATAGTCAAATGGTATCTTCATGCTAACTTCATAAATAAATTTTCCCAATCCTGAGATTGTTGAAGTGTGGTTAGTTGGCACCAGTTCTTGCTCCAATTATGCGGTGCATACTTCACATAATTTCCCGGAGCAACTTCTCTTTCATAGGCCAAGTCGACTTGATTTTTAGTGATAGTCCTACATACTTGGTCATCGGTGACTTCAAGCTCACATTCTTCCTTCTCACTCACCTAGATATTCATTGATGATAGCGGTGAGAATTCACACACTTTCCTCTTACATAGACCGTCTAAAATTCTTGGCTTCTTTTGTCATCACAATCTTCTGGGATGTTTACTATGAACTCCTTGACAAGTATTTCATAGCACTTTGGCAGTTTTGTCACAATCTTCATCAACCCAGCTTCAGAAATTAAGTTGATGACTTCCTTGTATGCCAAGGCATCTTTTCCTAACTCTCTCTCCAAGTCCAGTCTTCTCTGATATATGTACTTCCATCTTGCAGCAAACTTGATGAAATGGAATGAAATGTTATCAGTTGGAGCATCAGGGACATTATCAGTGGACCTCTGAACAATAGACTTCTTTACTGGTGAGATGTCTGGGACATCTGTCTCGACATCATAATCAGAATCAGATTATGATCTGATTTTCCTTTTGGTAGATGACGTAGTAGCTTTTGGAGGTCCATACATAACCTTATTCTTGACAGGTTTGGATGGAGTGATGGAAGCAACAACTTTTCCTTTTCTTGTTTTTAGCCTTTTGGCTCTCCCAGGGTTAGCATTAACGATCATCTAATTATCAGACAGTGTCACATCATCACCTCATTACATTTTCTCTAGTCCTTTCCACGTTGAATCAACTTGTTTATCTTGAGGGCTCTTTTCAGGGTAATGTTTCAACATCTATTATGACTTCATCAAAATTGTTTCTTTTTCAAGATTTTCTTGAGGTCGCTTCTTTCCTCATGGATGATTGATATGCTCTTTTGGAGCAACTTCACGACATTTGGGCAAGAGGGATGGTGATCCTTCATAGGTAGACCCTTGTAGGTGTCGACAACTAATCTCCTTATGACCCTATCTACATATCCTCTATCTTGATCGATATCAACATTAATAGGTGATTTAGATACATTACCTCCAACTAAGATAGGTGTTTCTCTTGGTCGTCTTGCATGGCGGGTGAAGCTTTGTAGGTCTTGCATCCGAGCATGGAATCATTGAAATAGGAACAATTTTTAGGGCTTCTTGGTTGGTATACTTTCATTGATGTTGCTTGGTCGAAGCTATATGTTGAGACATTTTGATGGAGAAATGATGAAGATTGTTTTTCTGAGAATTAAAGGTGAAGATTTTGAGGTTTTCGAGAAGAGTATAGCGTGTGGGGAGACTTTGAAATATTTGAAATTGGGGTAGGCCTTTTATATGTTGCGTCTTATGATGCAGTATCGTTAAGTGATATTTTAAAACTTTAAGCCCAATAGCGTTCCCATGCTTTTAATTGCTATAACTTCTTTAGCAAATTGACCCCTTGTTCTCTTCTTGAGCATTCATATACATCCCATCTTTTTGAATAGAAATGGACCAACTTCAATTCAGAGAATTTATGGGCTAGATTCATAGTTCCTCTTTCAACATACTGGTCATTAACTCTAGCAGAGTTAACTGATGTCATGACATTTATTGGAACATTATGATTAGTTTACTTCGGACTTGTCTTGTCCTTACAGAGAATTCTTGTTCACAACTTAATTGATCTCCACACATGTGGTATGACATTCATCTAGAGACCCATAAGTAGCAATTATCTTTGTTTGATTCCTTCATAGTAACTTCACCTTTCTTGTTTGTAATGATACATTCGGTTTTATGAAGTTCACATTAAATCCTTGATCACATAGTGACTTATCTTGATTAGATTGGAAGTCGACCCTTTGACAAATAATACACCTTCAATGTTTGAAAACTTTGTGTTGTGTATCTTCCTGTCCCTTGATTTCATCCTTCATTCCATCGCCAAAGTTGACATAACCGGTTGGATGATCTTGAAAATTCACAAGTAAGTTTAGATCTCTGTCATATGCCTTGAGCATCCACTATCAAAATACCGGTCTTTGTGGTCTTCCTTTGTATATGACGTGTGAGCTAAGAAATATGAGATATTTGCTTTGGGAATCCACTTTGTTTACTTGGCTAGCATGAGTCACATTTGATTTGTGTGTAGATTTGGGGTAACCATACAACTTGAAACAAAATGGCTTTATGTGACCATGTCTTCCAATAATCACATCTCATGTTGAGGTCTTACATTAAGTTGTCTAGTGTTTTCTTGTGATATTGAAACATCTGATTCGACATCTTTGACTCATATTCTATAGAAGACTCCTTGGTATCATTGTACCCCAGACCACTCATGTCTCCTGCTACTCTTCCAATTTGAAGTATCTTATCCAGTGTCTCAGATCCACTGTTTAGCATCTTGATAGATTTGGTCATCTTATCAAGATCACACTTTAGCCCAGTTACTTCACTTTCTAGCTTCTTAATTATCTCTAGATGCTCCTTCTTTATGTCTTGCAATTGCATTATGAGCTTCTTCTGCTTCTCATTCTCCTGGCATACTTCAACACTTTTGATGCATAGTTCTTTATAGGTAGCAGTCAGTTCTTCAAAATTCAATTCTTCATCACTTAAGTCTCCATCATAAATATGTGTACCAGTTAGAGCTGTTACATGTTTGGTTGATTCTTCGTATGCCTCACTCTCAGAGTCTTCATCTGACCATAGTACATTCAATCTTTTATCTTGTCTTTTGAGAAAGGTTGGAAAGTCCCATTTGAGTGGCCAAATCCTCCATTCATAACACCTTAACTCTATGCCATGAGTAGGTCTTTCCCCTGCTTTTGCTTTCTTCCCAGAATTATTTTCCCTACTAATGTTGTAGCGGAAAAAACTGCAAGTATAAGTCATTGAATTGACTTAACTCAAAAAAATAACAAAAAGAGTCGCCACCTTTATTTATCAAAGGACTAGGAAAAAGCGAATAAAATCATAAAATAAAAAAGATCAGAGATCTGGGATCGGGTGTTAGTTATGCAAAGGGAAGGTGTTAGGTACCCAAAGCATCTACGGTACTTTGTAGGAACCTTTTTGAAAATTTGTATATGTGTGCTAAAAAAAAGAGTATATGTACAAAATGGATGATGGGGAGAAAAGAAAATAAAATTATGAAAAATAAAACATCGAGAAGAGAAACTTTGAAAATATTTTTGTGAATTTTCCACAATTGTTTAATCAAAAATGGATTTTATATGATTTTTTGAAGTTTAAAACATTTAAATATAAAATTAGAAATAAAATAAAAAGCCAAAAATGTGGACCATCGATCATAGTCAAAACACGTTAGTAATCATATTCAATGGACATTGGATTGAGCTGAAGGCTGAACTTGGATAGCATGATTAGGGGTTTCAAAGCCGCGATTCTTGTTTTGTTAGCTTGATGAGTTCAAGGGAAGAAGAATCAAAGTTAATTTCAACTGGAAGTGGTTTAAACACAAATTCAAGTTGCAAAAATGTGAGATTTGGAGGAAGTTTGGAAGCGATTTTATGGCTATCAAAGCTTGAGTGGAATGTGTCCCTTATTTATAGGATAATGAATGGGATCGGTGGTGATGCAATTTGGAGTAATCGAGCACACCCGTGTTCATGTAAAAGTGTGACTTCATGTGCATCAAAACTCATTCATTCCTTGTGTTTTGATGTGCTAATTAATCATGGGAAGTTCTAATCACAATTAGTCATGAAATCAAGTTTTACTTGGCTTTAAAATGATTGGTAAAAAATGCACAAACTCATGGTGTGCTCAAAACAAATTTTAGCACAAACTTTGGTGAGGCCAAATCAAATTACCTAAATGCGTTTTCGATTTTCTTGAGCCAAATTAAGTATTCAAAGAGTAGAACACAATGAAAAAATAATCACATTCAATGGATGCTTGAGTTGAGATATAGCCTTTAGGATTCTTGAAAAACAACGATTTTCGGGCCAGGCCTTAGTCAAGCATACCACACTTCCTAAAAATGACCTATAATGTTTTCTCTTCAAACTTGCTCTTGCACTCAAAATTTGCTCTTGACTTTCAAAGATGATATGAAGTATACCTCTCAAGGAACATTTGTAAAACTAATCATCCAAACTCAATCAATAATTGAGAAAATTATGGCCATGTGAAGTTGAAATTTGTGAATGACCTATAATCTTTTGATTTCTTTAAATAACTTCAAACACTTTCAATCTTCAAAACTTATATGGAATAAAGTTCACATAAATCAAGATTATTATACAAAATAATGACCCCGGTGATAAATGATGATCAAGATATGATCTCTTGGCTTATTGACCAAAAATTGAAAATTCATCAAAGACTTAAATCTTTTGACCTCAAAGGCAAATTTCCAAGCATTTTCTTTTCCTACCAATTGAACTAAGTTGTATTAGACATCCTTAGGTTCATTATGAAATAATAATGAGCTCAAGGAATAAGGATAATAAAGTTATGATCCTTTGAAGCCATACAAGATAGATGAAGTAATCTAGAGTTAGCAATCATAGACCTCTAAAAATCTTATCATCAACAAAACTCCTTGAATAAAAGCATATTCATAATATAAGTCCTCTAAGAATCAAATAACTTTGAAATAATTCTGAAACTTCATACAAACACCAAGATATGGTCCTCGAAGTCCAAAACCATAATTTCAAGATAGATGGCCATAGAATGGAAATTCTTCAAATTTGATGATCTCTTTCAAACATGAAACATATACTCAAGAAGAGATTCCATGAGATGATAAGAGAATTATTCAATAATAAACAATGCTTTCAAAATCTATAAAATTGAGGAGAGAAGGCATGAAATAGAACATGAACCTATGGACTACTTGAATAAAAACACTTGCATTCCTACAACATTTAAAACATAGTGTACACATATCATTTATTAGCCAAATATCAATCACCATACACAAGAAATAAACACATTCATAAATTGCTTGAATTTATCTTCTAAAGGAAAACCAAAGATAGGGAAGAGGAGACACACCCTTTGTGATCGTTGTGCAATGTGATAGTATGAGTTTTTAGAATCTTAGGGGCAAATTAAGGTAAAAGCTGCCCCTTATTTAAGTTTCTTCTATATGGAATAAGAAGGGACAACCGTCTCGGCAGGATAGAAAATACTTAAATATAATATAAGCCAATTTTTGGCCCTAAGATATCATACAATTCTTAATGGTTATGCAATACAAGGAATGAACTTCAGGTGGAGACATGACATCTTTGGGAAAGCAAAATAATAAGGTCATTCTAGGAAAAACAACTCATCAAAAGGATGAACTATTGGGAAAGGACTTGATCTCACGGAGAGAAAAACATGATTCCACTGGGAATGGGAACTCGATTTTGAAGGGTAAAAGCCTAAAGAAAAGACATATCTGAGACTCATATATAAGGAGGAAAGAAAGAGGAAGTAATAACAATGATCCATAGAGACATCGAGACTATCTCTCGAAGAGAAGTTAGCAAAAAATTTTTGTCAACTATCTATGGGCGATAAACTATCAATCCAAAACAAATAAAACAACAAAGTCTGATCTATAATAAACTAAGCTCTAAGAATTTGATGTGTTTTGCCAAGGAGGAGTCCTATATTCTTTTTAACAAAATACTTCATAAGAAGGATAATACAGGAGATTCTCTAGCGAGCTAAACTTTGTCCATTGGAGAACCCAATCAACAACAAACTATCTCCTATAATGAAGAGATTTCCATTCATTAGGTAACAAATCAATGATGAACTACCTTGGTAAGGACAAGGTTGCCATTCATCGAAATAACAAACTTGACAAACTACCTTCCATAAGGCAGAGGCTTCCATTCAATGAAATAACAATCTTTGATAAACTATCTTCGATGAAAAAACATCATTCATTTGAATAACAAACTTTGATAAACTACCTTCCATAAATACAAAGGCTGTCATTCCTGGAATAACAAGCTTAGATAAAATACCTTCCATAAAGATGGTCTCCATTCATGGCTTTGATCTTGATTTGACTATAGGAATCGGCCATTGCTTGTAATCTTGCCGGAATTTTAGATATAAGTCTTTAACTTGCCGAATCACGGTCAATCTATAGCGAGAATTCTTGGTCAGTTCTGGAAGAAAAAAAAAGATCAAATTGGTATTAAACTTTAAGTGACCATTTGCGATGAGAAATACCACATACATTAGAGAATATTGCAATGATATTGTTGGAGTGCAAGTGAATTCCCTTGGATTCCACCTTTGTTGGAGATGAAATATTCTGACATAACCGCTCTCTACCTAGGCTCTTAGCCTAAAGAGACTCGGGATGATAATGTTTCTTGGAGCTAGAGTCAAAACCATGATCAAGTTGGGGAAAGGTATTGAAGATGGTCAGGACTTGCAAAGAGAGTGAGACCTATTCTTCCACAAGGATAACTGGGTGGGAAAGCGAAAAGATGAACTTCGCCCTTGACACTCTGGAAACATACTACGAATATTGATATGCAAATAAACAATGAATTGAGGTTTAACTATACATAGTGTGAATGAATGTATGTGAGAGTGTGTGTCATGCATATGGACACTATTGAGGATCAACATGGAGGGGTATACTAGTGCATGGACAACACTTGGCAAAAGTTCAACATAATCATTACAAACCAATAAGCGAAGGGCGGTTTCCTATCATATCAAATCTCACTGGCATACTACAAACATTCCGGGCTCCCTACGGTGAAACATCTCGTGGGATGTAGCTATATCTCATCGGGGCATTATTCGTAAACTCTTGGGAGAAATAAAATACTATGGGCATCTTGCTCCTCACACAAATCTCTTGCTCGAAAGAAAAACATTCTACATGGGTCTATTAGGACCATCTTCACAATGCTCGATGTCGTTTAATATTGGGAAAATGTCATTTTATCTTTTTCTTCATCAAAGTAAACACCGTTAAAACATTTCCAAGTATGTTCTAAAAAATGTATTTGTTTGAAATGTATTTTCAATAATAAAACAATATTTTCATAGCTGAATAAAATAAGATTGCAAAATTGGATAAAGCTCAAATTTTATTGATAGAATGGTGATACATAATAGCATGACCCTATAGATGATTACAAAGTTTTGAAAATGGTAAATACATGGAAAAGGTACATCAAAAATAATGAACCCTACTCTCTAATAACTTTGAACTCTTGTATTGTAGTCTTTAGTTGGGTATGAAGATGATCCATACAGTTAGCTTGTGATCAAGTCTTATCCGATATAGTTACTTGCGATATAAGTCCACTAACTTTTGCTTAGACTTCCCTTGCGGGTTTAGCCACTGAAATTTATTACCCTTATGTCTCTAATTTTTGCCCTAGACCGCCCCTTTGGGTTTGACCCTCTGAGACACTCTTTTTTGCCTAAAATGCCACTTTGGGTTTTCAACTTAGCGATTTGTTATTTTATTTATTTAGTATTTCTTGACTACATCGAGGAGGAGCGTGGAAAATCCTCTTCATCCATTGTTTCAAGAATCAATGCACCGCCAAAAGCCTTTCTTGACAACATATGGGCCTTCATAAGTGGGAGCTCGATTGCCTCTAGAATGAGAGCTTAAAGACCACGATCTTTAAGCGGTCGCGCCTCTCTAAATACATGAGGTTTGACCTTTTTATCAAAATCCTACTTCATTCTTTTGGTATAGTTGACCATGACATAAAGTCATTTTCTTTTCTTCAATCAAATTCAACTGGTCAAACACATTACGAATCCATTCAACATCGGATAATTGACTTCCATTATCACACACACAAATATGGATCTCACTTGATAGAACCTTCCATGCCATAGACAAAGTGAAAGAATTGGCCCTTGTTGAAGTACGAACTAAAGTTCGATGCCATGCAAAGCAAAGGTAGCATCTCATGCCAATCCTTGGTGACAACCATCTTACGAATGATCTTCTTGATATTTTTGTTTGCGGCAACTTCCCCATTTATCTTGGGTCTATATGGTGAAGATTTGTGGTGGACAATATTGAATTCCTCACAAAGTTCTACTATCATCTTATTATTCAAGTTTGAGTCGTTATCGAGTCATGATTTTGCTTGGCACACCAAACAAATGAGATTATTCTTAATAAACGAACCACCACTTGCTTGTAACATTGGCATAAAGCCTCCTCGACCCATTTGGTGAAATAATCAATCGCTACGAGGATGAAGCGATGTACCATTAGAAGCCTTGGATTCAATCATCCCAATCATGTCAATACCCATGGAAAAGGCCATGGGAAGAAATAACATTGAGCAAAGTAGGAATACATGAATCCTATCGGCATAAATCGACACTTATGGCGCTTCTTCGCAAATTCGTAACAATCGAATTTCATTGTCGATAATAATATCCGCCCTTAGCATTTTCTTGGCCATAGGTGTCCATTGGCATGAGTGCAAAAGAACCCTCATGAATTTCATCCATCAACATATACGCTTGTGTTTATCCGCATCGAGCAAGATCATGTCATGATTTATTTTATTTAACACACCTTCATTGAGGAATAAACTACCACTAAATGCCTCGACTTGTTTCAATCTTTGCTCGTCGTATCAATAGGATACTCTTGAGTCATCGAAATTTTTTATATCATGATACCGAGGGTTTCATCATTTGCCACATACATAACAAACATATAAGTTGGCCTCTCAAAGATTTTCAATGGTGATCGGGTACATCGTTCATTGTCTCGCTTTGTACATGGAAGCCAAAGTATCTAAGGCATCAAACATCGATTTTCATCCCTAGGGATGTGGTGAAGCTCACTTTATTGAAGAAAGTCAACGTCTCCTCGCATAATCTTTGTAAAGGATTAAGCCGATGTGACGAGTCTCCGATCTCCTTTAATCTGATTTATTCTTGAATCACCATAAACATCAAAATTTTGATTAAGAGATCAATAGCTTCTTCAAGACCCATGATACAAGCTTCATATTCCGCCATATTATTACGTACAATCAAACATTAACCTCGTTGTGAAAGGAATGTGAGCTCCTTGAGGAGTGATGATCACAACACCAATTCCTTTTCCTGACATTCACGGCTCCATCAACACCATTCCATCGGGACTCGAGATCTAGACCTTCTTGGAAAGGTTCATCATAATCTTTCATTTTCAAATACATTATATCTCTCGTGGAAAGTCAAATTCAATGATTGATTGCCTTCAATCGGTGATGAAACTAGGTATTCGCTAACCGATATGCTTTTGATAGCTTTACGGATCGTTATTCAATATCATATTGAGATAACAACATACCATAGCGGGAAATTATTCAGTAAGGTAGGCTTTTCAAAGATGTACTTGATCGGATCCATGAAGAGATCAACCAAGTAGTATGGTTCAACGTATATTCTTGAGGATGCTTCGCGGCCCAAGATAAAACACAACAAGTCTTTTCTAACATAGAATACTATGACTCCTGATCGGTGAACTTCTTGCTCAGATAATAAGCGAGATATTCTTTTCTTCACATTTCATCTTGCTGTCACAAATATAACCCATGGAGCTTTCCAACACGATTAGATATAGAACCAATGGTCTTCCTTCAATAGGAAGAGTAGGATAAGAGGCTCGAGCAAATATTCTTTGATACTTTCAAAGGACTTTTGGCAATCATCTGTCCATACACACCTTGATCTTACTTTAACAACTTGAAGATTCACATGTTGCTGATCATATGAGAAATGAACACGGAAATGTAATGACGTCAAGGAAGCCTCGACTTGATTTTCGAGTTCTTAGTGCGGACATCTCTTTAATTGCCCTTTATCAAGATCAACTTAATTTCTTTCTTCTAACAATGAAACCGATGGTTTTCCAGTTGAACACAAATGTACATTTATTAGGATTCAAGCGGAGGCGATACTTCTCAACCTGAAACAACTTCAATAAGTCTTCCAAATGATCTTCCTTAGTTTAGGACATGGAAATAATATCAATATATACTACAATTTCTTTATGCATTAGATCATGGAATAGAATCGTCCTTGCCTACAATGCGTTACACCGGTTCTTCCGAATGGCATCACTATATGAGAAAGTTCCCTAGGTTGTGATAAGCGTTGTTTTTCCATGTCTCGAGAGCCATCTTAATTTGATTGTATCAAAAAATCCATCCATGAAAGAAACACTTTGAATTTTGTAGTACTTTCCACCAATATATCAATGTGCGTAGAGGAAAATCATCTTTTAGACGAGCCTTGTTAGGATCTCGTAATCAACACACATGCGGACCTTTCCATCTTCTTTGGTCTTGGTACAATATTGGTAATCCATTGAGGATAAGTGGCGTCGAGAAACCTCATCAATCCATTTTAAAACCTCCTTTTTAATCTTCATAGCCATATCGGGATGAGTTCTTCTCAACTTCTTCTTGATTGGCGGACACTCGAGACTTTAACGGCAAGATGATGCTCCTCATATCGATGCATCTAAACTAGCATGTCTTTATCGACCAAGAAAAGATATCCATATATTCCTTCAACATTTCAATCAAGCGACTCTTCACCTCGAGATGCTGAAATCCCGATCTTGACCTCTTTCCGTCTTCATCGAGAACCCGAGTTAATAGCTTCGATGGCTCTTTGTGGCTGAATGACATTTTCTCGCGCGAGAAACCGTGAAACATCTTTAGGGATCTCATCAAATTCCTCTTCTTGGCTACATATACGGGATGTTCAAAGTTGGAAGAGGCGGAAGACCATTGTTTTCAAGCAGTTTATGAATTAATGCACTTATGTTTAATTGATTTTAGAAACTAACACATGTGACAAGTGATTATGCAAATTCATTTCATTTATTATTATTATTATTTTTGAAAGGTTTTTTATTACCATTTTTTCAAGTAAAAGCAGCAAATAAAAGACCTATTCGGAATGAAAAACAAACTTTTATTAATGATCTTAAATTTCAAAACAAAGATTTTGCCCTACAACATCACTTTCACCTTGGTTAGAGTGAAAGGATTATTATTTTAAAATTTAAACAAGCAAAGTGAATTACTTAGACACGTGAATGCAAGTGGGGATGTCAATAGCATTCGATTACAAACTCTACTCACATGCGTCACAAAGTTGGGCATTTCACGCTCTGGTCCATCTTCAACAATGGCATTGATTCGAGCGGTGGGATCAAGATAACCAACACTTTGAAAAACATTTGGATACGGCAGCGGTAGATCGACTTCATCATCTCTCTCACGATCTTTATGGAAAATCTAAACCATAACCATTCTTATTCACTTTTGGGTGATAACTTATCCCGACATTACTAGAACCTTTAAGACTACATTCTGCGTCCTCAAATGGAATCCCCGGAATCCTACTAAGGACATTGTCGATAGATAAAGCTTGGAGTTGCGTTCTAACGGCCATTGTATCGACTACTACTATGGAAAGGAGGATAAGTAATAACTGGCATAGCTTGTTCTCCTTCCCAATAATCCGACCCTTCACGGACAAACTTCAATTTACGATGGAGGTAAAAGTCACAACATGACCTCGTGAATCAAGGTCGTCTACCAAGCAGCTATAAGCAAGAATGTATCCATCACCTAGGTAATTTGAAATAGATGTGGGGCCAATATGAATGGGTAAATCCACTTCCCACAATAGATTCTGAGAACCATCGAATGCCTTCACAAATACCACTAGGATGCATCGGTGGACCTTGATATTTGAGATTTTAAAAATACTCTTAGGAATAACATTCGACATGGAGCCATTATCTATAACCGTGGACAATGCATCATTCTTGAAATTCATGGAAATGTGCAAAGCCATGTTGTGATTCCTTCATTCGGAGGGCAACTCTTCATCACTTTGATTCATATTACAAAACTATGATATTTCCAACCACCTTATTGAAAGTTTCTAAAAGGCACATCATAATCAACAAAAGCTGTCAAAACTATTAGAGACTCACTGTGAGATGAAGAACTCATCAATAAGCCGAGTTGAAATCTTTGATGGTGTAAAAGTAAGTTTCTCGATCTTATAATCGCTCATCTTGATAATCTTCATCAAATAATCCATCTCTTCTCTTGCATTACCCACTGTGACCTTGACCTTCTTGGAGTCTGACACTAGTTTCCAAATTTTCTTACCATCATCGGTCATTAAGACTAGCATCGGCAATATTTCCCTTGATGCAGCGGTTGAATTGGAACCTCGACATCTCCTTCTAGAATGGTGGAATTATACTTGTATGGCACGGCCTGTTGGAACTATATGGGGACGGTCAGTGAAACGATAACCAAGGGTAACTAGAGGCGCTGTGTGGGGTCAACTTACATGAGTGGGATATCAAATGCGACACAATTACATTTACATCATCAGCGAGATATTCATTAGCGAAGCATATTCATCATGATTCTTGAGAAAAACTTTCAATCATGTGATATTATTGTTAAAACCAACTCAACTTATTATAATTTAAATAATTCCTCGTCTAAAAAGATGTTGAATATCTCTTTTCACGGCCTCCTGACTACGATGATATGTGCTACATCACGAGCATTCACTATATTGGTGCACTTCTTGCCCTTGATGAAATTGAATCTTGACATGCAAGTCGAGATCGGCGTGGTCTCATTCAGAGCTACAATTTGAACTTCTCTGAAAGGATATGACAACATTACTAGCTTTGGCAATCCTTCATCCGTAAACTTAAATAAGGTTCATGTCCATCATATCTTGAAGATCACTCTTTATCTTATCATGACCACGGTTTCTTGATGCATACATTACCGCGACATATTCATGGGAACAATATCCAAATTCGAGGCAGCATGCATACTGCACAGGTCTCAATGATCGAATTCACATCATAAAGCGTGATCTCTCCATCAATCATATTCTGACATTTCCATGTTTGGGCAGCAATTCTCTTGGACATTAGGACCCGTGTCTTTGAAAGAAAAAAGACTTGATCGACCATCTTTGCGCCGACTTTAATGAATAACAATTCTCAATATTGTACCTTGGAGCTCCTTGGTGATATGCACAAGTCAAAATATATTTTGTGAGATTTGGATGGAGGTGCCCTCGGTTGCAAAGTGCCTCTGAATCAATCTTGGATCAACTCTTTGTGTCAAATGTGGGATCGGATCAAATGGTTCTCTTTGGCCACACGACCCTTCTTGAGATGCTTTGTTATAAGAGATAGTAGTTGGAGAATCCTTTTGAGTACGTTACTAGAGGTACAGTTCTCCTATCTTGAACATTAACATTAACATCTTCTTTCTTTTTAGAGAATCCAAGGATGGCTTCTTAACCACTCGATCCTTCTTCCTTCGACAATCGTCCTTCTCGGATGCTTCTTCTAGATGGACTCACATTACTTACCATTTTAGCAAAATCATTAGGTGCAGCCACCATCTTCCTGTAATTGAAATGACCAAAGTCTTGGAAGAGCCTTGGTCATTTCTTGTTCACTAATAGAGGTATAACCTATCGGCAAGCTCAAGACATTGTTGAGCATACTCTTTGAATGATTCCTTATCTTTCTGAACCATTTCCTTTAGATGATCATAGTCGGGCGCCATGTGTATTATAATTAGTAATGCTTCACAAAGCTTCCTAAATCATTGAATGTATGGATGTCCTTTCGCATGTCAGATTCATATACCATCTCAAAGCTGCACGGTCAAATTATCTTGGAAGAAGTGAATGAGTAGGCGTTGATCTTGATGTAATGGACATCCTTCTCAAATACATCATTAAATGATCATGGGGACAAAAATTTCCCTTGTACTTCTCAAAATCTGGAACTTTGAACTTAGCGGGCTTTCCACATTATGTACTAAGCACGGATCATTGCGTTATCACCAAAAGCTCTTTCCTTGAGGGCCTTCAACTCTTTCGCATCTTCTCAAAGCAGGTTCACCGAATCTATCCGTTCTATCATAAGTCTAGCTTTCACTCGGAGGAGGAGTGGATTATCAAACTCTTTGTTGAAAACAAGAGTAGCATGCACACGGAGGGGGCAAAAACAACGAGTTGGACCAGGAGGTCACTTGGCGTGAGGTTGTAACCTTGGGCATGAAATTCTCTGGCATTCCCCAAGGATAACCGGAGGCATACAATGTTGAGCGGTAGAAACCACTGGTACAGTAGAAACATGAGCATCTTGAACTTAGGAGATAACGATTTATGCATTGAGGTGGAATGATACAAGGAAAGGTGGAGGAGGTAGTGGCTGATTAGAGCAGCCACAATTATTCCACCATGGCGGTCAGTTAGCCATACGGTCCTCGAGGAGATAACCTCTTCGTGCAACTCGTAATTCTCTTGCTCTAGATTTTCCATCTTAACTTGGAGGTTGGCTCGAGTGTTATACCGATGCAACAACTTGAAGATTGAGCGAAGCGAGCGGATAAGACACACAGGAAAGTATGAAAAAAGAATGTGTGTGTCATGATGTGACATGCAATGCATATGATTTGTTTATTTATCATTATTATTATTATTATTATTATTATTGTTATTATTATTATTATTATTATTATTATTATTATTATTATTATTATTCAAGGAACTTAATAACGACAATTTAATTTGCATAATATCAAAGCATAACACATTTGAAGTAAACTCATATCATTAATAAAATACTTTGGATTACAATTCTTCAATACAAGTTTCAATGAACCCAGTAAAATAGAACAAATATAGAAACTAAGAGTCCTAAGGAACCAAATATCACGAGAAAATCCTTCCTCGGATAACCTCTTAGTCTTGAGCTTCCTAGTCTCTTCTCTTTAGTACATTCGTTCTCCACTACATTCTTGTCTACGCCTTTCAAAGGACTTGGGAGGAGTATAAGAATGGTAGAGGCGTTCTGTTGGGTGAACACTAGAAGAAAGTAAATATTACTACTTCTCCATCATCTCTATGTACGACTCTCAAGAATCGATCAAATCATCATTTTCCTTCAATTTTGTTGCATGAGACATCTTAAAGTATGATACTTATTCTTCAAGCTTACTTCTCTTGTTGTATCTAACTAAAGCAAGCGGAGAAGATCTTTTATTTCATATGAACCATGGTGGTAGCCAAGAACAAATTAGCAAGAGCTTCTCTAGAAATCGACATCTTGACTAAATAGCTCTTGCTTGAACCCATAGAAGATAAGGCTCCAAAGAAACATTTGATTTGTGTGTAGAGTTAGGGTAACCATACAACTTAAAATAAAATGGTTTATGTGATCATGTCTTCCACAATAGTGACATCTTATTGTTGAGGTCTTATGTTAGGTTTATACGTAGTTGTTTCTTCTGTGATGTTGAAACATCTGATTCGAAAACTTTGACTCGACTGAATCACGAGCAGATTTTGAAGACTCATTGGTACCATTGTACCCAACCATCGTATCTCCTTCTACTCTTCAGTTTGAGGTATCTTATCGATGTCTCAAATCCACTGTTTAGAATCTTGACATATTTGTCATCTTATCAAGATCACACTTTATCCGAGTTACTTCACTTTCTAGCTTCTTAATCATCTATATGGTCCTTCTTTATGTCTTACATTGCATTATGAGCTTCTTCTACTTCTCATTCTCTGGCATACTTCAACACTTTTGATGCATAGTTCTTTATAGGTAGCGACCCAGTTCTTCAAAAGTCAATTCTTCATCCTTGAGTCTCCATGAAATATGTGTATCGATCGGAGTTGTTACATGTTTGGATGATTCTTCTTTACCTCACTCTTAGAGTCTTCATCAACTATAGTACATTCGATCCTTTGTCTTATCTTTTGAGAAAGGTTGGACGGTCCCATTTGATGTGGCCAGAGCCTCCACATTCATAACACCTTAACTCTCTACCTTGAGTATGTCTTTCCCGACCGATTTCTTTCGAATTATTTGTCCCTCTTGATGTTGTAGCGATAAAAGCTGAATATAAGCCAATGAATTGACTTAAATAAAAAAACAACAAAAAGAGTCACCATACGCTTTATTTTATCAAGGACTAAGAAAAAGCGAATAAAATCATAAAAAGATCAGATGCGGGACCGAGGGTAGAGATTATGCAAAGTGAAGGTCTTAGGCACCCAAGCATCTGATTACTCTGCATAAACCTTTTGAAAATTTGTATATGCGTGCTAAAGAGTAGAAGTACAAAATGGATGGTGGGGGAAAAGAAGTATTTTTTTATAATTTTGGTTTGATAGAACTTTTAATGAGTTATAGGCCTACATACCAACAATGTGCAATGTTGAAGTCAAAACCTAGTAGTTTGGATAAAAGACCAAAATTGTGTGTTAGTTGATTTTAAGAAAATGTTTGTTAGAAAAGCTACAAAGAGCTCAAAATTTGAGTGAGGTTAGGTGCTTTTAGTCTTAACAAAAGAAAAGTCAAAGTATTATTAAATGAATTGAATGTTTATTAAGAAAAGAAGTTTGAAAATCCATGAACCTAAGTCAAGTTTTTTATGAAAGCGGTTCGAGTTTTGAAAACAAGAATCCTTTGAAGAGGAGGATTTTGAAAATTAAAGAATGGGGAGATGAAGAGGCAAACCCTAAGTATAAAGAAAGATCTAACCAGGTGAAAAACTAGTACTTGACATCAATAGCCAATACCATATCCCATCCTTTGGATTACCACATCATACAACAAATAACGACTTAAAAACCAAGCTTGAGGATAAGTCAATGTCTCGGATGAACTTTCTTATCTCAAGAAAAGCAGGCGAGCAGTTTGTATTTAGAAATCCACTCTTAATCGAGTATAACGGAATACACACATACAAGATAATAACCAGACAAGACACAATAACACAAAGGGCACAAAAATCTCAGTGAGGTAAAGGGTCCTAACCCTAAGACCAAAGATCAAACTCAAAACAAGGATATTGCCAAGTTCAATTAAAATATTTTATGTTTAAGTTGAATTATTAAGTATTTTGGAAAAGGAAAACAAAGCTCAAGTTAGCAAATTTAAAATGACAAGAAAATAAAATGCTCAAGTGAGCAAGAAAAATGACATAGAAAATAAATGCTCGAGTGAGCAAGGAAAAAATGACATGAAATGTAAATGCTAAAATTAAAGTGCATAAAATAAAGAGCATAAAAGTAAAAGCGGAAAAGTAAAGCGAGAATATAAAAAGCAATTAAAAAGGTTAGCAAGATGACAATCTTGACACTTATCAAATATATCATCGAATTCTTAGTAGTTAGTCGTAAAGGTGACCATCTTGAAACTTAGCATGAGCTTGATAGAATCAAGCGTGGCCACACGACAAGTTTCAATTTCTTTTGTCAAGTATATCACTTGGTTTGGAATTCTCACATCACTTAATCAAGGATGATTGAGAATTTCAAATGGACAAATTAGTGAAACTTGCGAGAAAGTTTGATTAGAAATCAGCAGCGACCACATGACAAGCATACGGTGTTGAACCAAGATCAAAGCTCGAATCATCTTTGGGGCTTATGTTTGAACATTAAAGTTCAATCTTTGCAATTGATCAATTTCTAAAGATAAAGGACAAAGAAAAAGATGGAGAAGAATAATTTCCAAATTTATTTTGCATCAGTTAGTTATTCTATCTAACCGTCCAACATCAATCAACTTTCTTGGTGGATTTTGTCAAAGAGATCTATCAACACCAAATTCCATTGATATTGAGAAATTGGTAACTCGGAAATAAATGCAAAATGTCAGCAAAATAAAATAAAATAAAAAAGTTTAAGTAATTTTCAAATTAGGTTATTTAATTGGACTTTATTAATGACATAAATAGTATTTTTTCATCAAAATAAAATTCCAAGAAAATTACACAACGTCAAACAGAGGTCAACAAGTGTTGACAAAATTTTTTAGAAAAATTTTAAAGTTAGAAAATATTTTTTAGAAAATAAAATAAAAGGTGAACTAAACAAAAAAATGGCAAAAATAGTAAGATCAGAAATAAAAATAAAATGAGGTCACCAATATTTTCCAAATGACCATTGGATCCTTCCACAATTTTTCCTGAATTTTAAAATGTCAAAAAGTATTTTAAAACAATTAAAACATCAAATAAAAAGAAAAATCATAAAAATACCAAATCTTAAAATAAAATTATGAAAAAATAAAAATCAGAAAGAGAAAATTTAAAATATTTTTGTGAATTTTTTCATAATTTTTGAGTCAAAAATGGATTTTATATGATTTTTTGAATTTTAAAACATTTAAAATATAAAATCATAAAATAAAATAAAAGTCAAAAAATATGGACCATCTGGTCATATTCAAAACACGTTAGTAATCACATTCAATAGAGGTGGCGCATTGTGCTTGATATGGACCTCCTTGGTTTTCACACCAGATTGAAAATTAAAAAAATAAATAAAACAAGAATTAATGCCACGCATTGGATCGATGCTGACTAATAAAAGTAATCAAATCCAGGGCCCTAGAGGCGTGTATATGATAAAACGTTATCACATGATCCAATTTTAAAAAATAACATGTGTGAATCGATTGGTTGAGACTAGACATGTCATAAATCTTCACCTCCGACCCTCAAAATTGAAGTTCCTCCATTGTAAAATCAATAATAATCATGAGTAGTATCCTTGGATTCGTCTCTTTAAGGCGATCCCAACCCTGCTCATAAAAATTTATTTAGTGATGAGAAGAAAATTGGAAAAACTCAAATAATAATGAATAGGATTTTGATGAAATTCATCTAATACTTGAGTAGAAAACAAAGGTAGTCACAAGATGGAGATGATGAACAAACATTTGATTACTGGGACAGCTATTGATTTCTAGAGTTTAGATAGCATGATTAAGTTCTGTTCAGTTTGAGTGAGGTTCAGGAAAGATAATCAAAGTTAATTTCATTTGGAATTGGTTTAAACACAAATTAAATTGCAAAAATATGAGGTTTGGAAAGAGTTTGGCAGCGATTTTACAGCTATCAAAGCTTGAAAATAGTGGAATGTGTCCCTTATTTATGGAATGAATGGGATAAAGGGAGGTGAATGATGCAATTTAGGCGAAATCGTGCACGTGTTCATGAAAAGTGTGACTTCATGTGCATCAAAACTAAATCATTCCTTGCGTTTGATGTGCTAATTAATCACAGGAAGTTTCTAATCACAATTAATCCATAAAATCAAAACTTAACTTGGCTTAAAAGCGATTGGTAGCGCAAAATAAACAAATGGATGGTATAACAGAAGAAATAGATTTTGCTGATTAAATCAAATCCCTCGTGCGTTTTTGATTTTCCTTAGGCAAATAGTATTAAAGAGTAGACACAATAAAAGAACCAATCAATGGATGCTTGAGTTGAGAATACCTAGCCTTTAAGTTCTTACTCTTGGATTTCGAGGCCGGCCTTGGTGACATGCCACTTTCTAAAAATGACCATAATATTTTCTCTTCAAGCATTCAATTCCACTCAAACTTTTACATTGACTTTCGAAGGTGATATGAAGTAGACCTCTCAAGGAACATTTGGCAAAAAGATCATCCAAAACTCAAAAATGAAAAATTGCCTTGTGAAGTTGAGGAAATGTGAAATAACTATAATCTTTTGATTTCAAAGCCTTCAAACACAATATTCAAAGCTTATATGGAATAAAGTTAACATCCTCAAGATTTTTGTAAAAATAATGACCTCAATTTGATAAGTGATGATCAAGATATGATCTCTTGAAATTTGGTGGCCAAAATTGAAAATTCATCAAGACTTGTAATATTTTGACCTCATAGACAATTTTCCAAGGTTTTCTTTTCTACAAAATTGAACTAAGTTGTATTAGACATCCTTAGGTTCATTGTGAAAAATAATGAGCTCAAGGAGATTAGGGATGACAAAGTTATGATCCTTTGAAGCCATACAGATGGTGTAGCATCGATCTAGAGTTAACAATCATAGACCTCAAAACAATCTCATCAACAAAACTCCTTGAATAAAAGCATATTCATATTAGTAGTCCTCTTAAGAATCAAATGACTTTGAAATCATTCAAAATTCATACAAACACCAAGATATGGTCCTCGAAGTCCAAAACCCTAATTTCAAGATAGATGGCCATAGAATGGAAATTCTTCAATTTGATGATCTCTTTCATACATAAACATATACTCAAGAAGAGGCCATGAGATTATAATAGAATTCTTCAATAAGAAAAAATGCTTTCAAAAATATTTGAGGAATTAAGGAGAGAAGGCATAAATAAACACATCAACCTATGGACTCATTTGACAAAACTTGTGCCCATTCACCTACAACATTTAGAGAAAAGTGTGCACATATCAACATTGTATTAAATATTAATCATCACACAATAAATAAATACATTCATAAGTGTTTGGTGATCTTATAAAGGAAAACTTGAAGATAGGGAAGAGTGGGAGACACCCTTTGTGATCTTTGTGCAATGTGATGGTATGAAGTTTTTTTTAGAATCGTAGGGCAAAATAGGGTACAACGGATGTCATACAGGATGTTTGAGACATTTGATCATGAGATACCTTCCATCCTTTTCAGGTACTTTATTAGATTGTCTTTTAAGTATGACTATGGTGTTTGACAATCCTTCCTCGGTGTTGAGATCATATTCTCAACCTTTATCTTGATGTTGGACTTGAATACTGTATGCAAACTTCTTCTCGGACCTCATTAATACTCAACTCAATTGTTTGGAAGTGAACCTACTAGTTCATCCTTTTTACGTTATTGATTTCTGACTTCTTGAATATGTACTTTCATATTAAAACTCTTAGGTGAGATCTTGGCATCTTCTTTACCATCTTCTCTTCTAGTATCTTCTCACCCAAAACCTTGACACCATCTATTTCAAAACATTCATATGAAATTATTGAATGCTTTCTTCTTCCTTCATTCTCAGTTTCTCAAACTTAGATGT
>CM038797.1:59995841-60080205 GCA_021764765.1 Vicia sativa | reverse complement strand
ACCGGTGCCTCTACCCTTGGTGAAATAGTCAATTGCCACAAGGATGAAATGATGTCCGTTGGGCATGGGCTTGTTTCTCGATCATGTCAATGCCCCACATTGCAAAGGCCAAGGCTGTTAGAACATTCAGTCCGGAGGCGTGCTTTGTCTGCATAAGCGTGGCATTTGTGACAAGATCGAGCATGGTGGTGACTTCCGCATGGTGGACCAATAGTTACGTTCTCAAAATCTTCTTAGCCATCGTATGTCCCTGGGTGGGCACGTCATATGGGTAACTCTTCCATGATATGTTACTGTTTTCCGGGTCTACACACGGTAGAGTAAGCACAAGTCATGGTTAAACATGGCATTGAGAAAACAAAGCACATGCAACTAAAGAAACATTAATTATGTTTTCTCATCACCCTAGACACGCAATGAAGCAACAAATTTATTAGATGTTATATAAAGAGCAACATTCAAAGAAGCAAAATAATAATTGCTTAAAATAAAACTTACATCATAAAATCAAACCTTATTATATTAAGTTTATTTTAGTTTTGAGCTTAAAATTTATGTGTAAAATTCACTTTTGTGATCTGACTTTTAGAAGCATCCGTATACACTTTATTAGAAGTTCTTGTGTAATTGTTCCTTGAGAGACGGTTAAGTCAAATTTCTCAAGAGGCTAGGACTAGAATTCTTAGAGGTGTTAGTCACTTGCAATGGCTTGTGCATTGTTGTTAGTCTAGCAGTTGGTTGTGCAATTGTAATCAAATTGACTATAGTGAATTAAGTCCTCGTTGAAAAAAGAAATCACATTGTGGTGGGTGGAGTAATATGATTTTCATACAACCAGGATAAAAAATCATTGTGTGTTTAGATTGTTGTTAACTAAAAGAAAAATTTAAAAGGGAAAACTTATTCAACCCTCTTCTAAGTGTTTTCTAAGCCTTCATGTGCCTCATATAAAATTATGTCTTCAAATATTAGGCGAAGTAATGAGCGTATTAAGAAATCCACTCATAGACAAGTATAAATAGAATAACTTTTGAGAAAATAACAACCCAAAACGGATAGAATAATAACAAGATGATAGAGTCTCCAAGAATCAATCTCCAGAAACACGATAAAGTAACCAAATCAAATTAAAAGTTTTTAAGGTTTTGAGTCTTTTATTAATGAATCAAACAAAACTAAAGTAAAGGTCAAGTGGACAAAGGAAAATAAGCGGAATCATAAACACGATAATGAATCGATATTAAAATAAAGCAGTGAAAGCATAAAAAATAAATCCGAATTTAAATGTTAGTAATTATTGATTAGTTGTTAGTTGGTTTCATATGAATGATTCATAATGATTTAGCGTTGAGCCTACGTCCAAAGTTATGAGGTTCATCAAAGATTGATAGAATCAAAATCTCTACACGATGATCCAATTTTATTGGCTATATCTCAAAATCTAATCATCTTTGGGCTTACAGGTTCAGTCTTGGGCCACGAAGAATCAATCATACAAAGTAAGAAAATAAAATAAGATCGTATAGTTCGCGATTTAAGCCTTGAGTCTAGGTCAAGGTTATGAGGACTCATCAAAATATTGATAGAATCAAAACCTCTGTCACGATGAATCGACAATTTTATTGCCATATCACAATACTTAATCATACTTGGACGGTTTCAAGCAAAAGCTTGGGCCACGAAGAACCAACTTTCTTATCGAGGCAAACTATAGAGCTATATTAAGCGATCGCCAAGTAACCTATATAGAGGTCACCCACTACAAAGGCGGTCAACAATGATCTATGTTTTGAAAAGAAAAATTAGAGGAATGATATGTTGATCACCCTCTTGATGTTTGCAACACATGCAAAAAAGAAGAATGAGATGAGATGAAAAGGGAGGGGAACAAGTCACAAAACCCACGATGCGTCAGATGAATTCACTAGTCTAACTTCATCAAAATCAATCAATTATCATGGTGGATTTGGTCTTGAGACTTATCAACATCCAAGTTCCATTGATGTTGATGAAATTTATGTCCCAAAATGAACCTAAGTCAGAAACAATTGCTAAATAATTAAAGAAATAAAATAATAATTAAAAATGATTTTAAAACCGATTATTTAATTGGATTTTTATTGATGAAATACATAATGATATCGATACATCAAAATAAAAATCCAAGAACATTATCCAAGGTCAAACAAAGGGCCAACAAGTGTTGACATAATTTTTCAGGAATTTTAAAAGTCAAAAACTATTTTTTTTAAATAAAAAAAAATAGCAAAATGAACAAAAATTAGTAAAAAAACTAGTAAAATTATAAATAAAAATAAAATGTGGTCACCAATATTTGCCAAAAGACTATTGGATCCTTCCCTATTTTTTTCAGAATAAAAAAATGTTTAAAAGTATTTCTAAACATTTAAACAATTCAAATAAAAGAGAAAAATTCATTAAAAAAATATCAAATCAGTAAATAAAATTATGAAAAAATAAAAATCAGAAAGAGAATAATTGAAAATATTTTTGTGAATTATTTTGAAATTTTTGAGTCAGAAATGAATTCTCTATGAATTTTTGAAGTTTAAAACAATTAAAATGAAAATTTGAAAATAAAATTATAAACCAAAAAAATCTAGACCGTCATATCATAGTCAAAACGTGTTAGTAAACAGATCCTAGGGACCTTTCGTGCTATGCTTGATGTTCACCTTCTTGATTTTCACATCGGAGCATAAGATTTTATAAAAAATAAAACAAAAAATATGGACCATTGGATAATGCAAAAACGCGTTAGTTATTACATTCAAAGGAGGTGGCGCGCTGTGCATATCATGGATATTAGTGAATAAACCACCAAATCAATTACTTTTTAACAGAGATTTGAAAAAGAAGATGGCACGCTCTCATTGGTTGATGATGACACACTTGTCATCTTCGACCTCCGTCCAAGCTCAATTTGCATATTTTGCAAATGGAAAAATAAGAGCTCGAGACCGGTGCCATTCGAATCTTCTCTTTAAGACGAGGAAAGTTGTACCCTCGCAAAAAAAATTTTAACCACAACTTAGTCGTTTTGGAAAAAACCAGAAGAAAATTTAAAAAGAGATTTGAAAATTCATGAGCAAAACTCATTTCCAGTTAAAAATGAATAATTCTATAAGTATCAACGTGATGAGAACTACATCGTAGCAACAAATTTGGGACGAATTGGTGGAGAAATATACCTGCTAGAAATCTAGGATGAAGCTTTAAAACTGCACTTATGGAGCTCGATTCAAGCCACGATTTCTTATGCTATGAGTGTGGATAGCTTCAGGGAAGTTCAAGGATGAAGAATGAGCAAAAAACGGCTTAAAGAGTGAAGAAAAATTGAATTCAAAAACTCAAAAATGTGAGCTATAGAGAGAGTTTGGAAGGGTATTTTTGGCTATCAAAGCTTGAGGAAATGAATGAGGAATGATCTTCTATTTATAGGAAAGCGAATGCTGATAACAATTGGAACAAATAATGAGGTTTGGAGTGAATTTGTGCAAGGTCATGTGCATGAGTGAAGTGTGACTTGTTTGACATCAAAACACAACCAAAACATGTATTTCAATGTGCTAATTACTTCTGGAAGTTTGCTAAACATGATTAGAAGCAAAGACGCACAAAAATTTGTGTTTAGAGGCCAAACTAATCCATTCTAAATCTGACTTCAAGCAAGAATTCAGTTTCAAGAGGGTAACTTCACAAGCATGGTGTTAACAATGTAGGGCACTATATGATGTGTTTCTTTAAGCATTTGAAATATCTCATAACACTCTTTACAATGTGCCAAGAAGGACTACATTTGTAATATTGATCTAAAAATTTATGTCCATTTGAAATCATAAAAAACACACTGATTGTAACACTTAGAAAAATTCCTGAGTATTAACTTCAAAAGTTGCCTATAATGTTTTGCATTAAAACATGCTCTTCCACTCAAAATTTGCTCTTGATAAAAAGTAATGATATGAATTAGACCTCTTGAATAGCATTGTGGAAAAATAAACACTCAAACTCCAAGAATTGAGACAGTTACGGCCTTGTGAAGTTGATGAAAATCCATGAAATGACCTATAATCTTTTGAAATCATAAGGCATATTCCAAATATTTTCAAGATATTCATCATAAATGAGGATAAAGTTCACATCCTTAAGATCATTGTGGAAAAATAATGGACTCAAGATGATAAAAGATGACCAAGTTATGATCCTTTGAAGTCGATAATCAAGAAGTGGAGAAATTCACGGATGACCTATAATCCTTTGACCTCCCAAGTAATTTTCAAATCATTTTCAAGTCTTGACAATTAAACTAAGTTGTAGTATACATAGTTAGATCCATTATGAAAAAATAATTAGCTCAAGGAGATCTAAGATGACCAAGTTATGATCTTTTGAATTTACACAAGAAAGATGAAGAACCAATCTAGAGAACTTGCAATCTTTGACCCTAAAGAATCTTTTAATCAAATAAAACCCTTGAACCAATGAATAGACTAGTTAAATACCCCTTTAAGAGACTCATGGCTTTGGAATCAACCAAGAATCTCAATCAACAACCAATATATGGTCCTCAAAAGTCCAAAACCCTAGTTCAAAGAGCATTGGCCATGGCATGGAAACTTCTTCAACTTTTGATGATCTCCCTTGCATATGGAGTCTTGTAACATGAGGGTAGATTTTTTTAGTCAAAAATAAGAAACCATAGAAAAGAGAAACACTCCAAAACATTGATAATTGAGGTAGTTATGTACTTGTGATCAAAAGCTCAAGGACTTGTCCAAATTAGGTACACCCACTTGGATCAACTTTACATCCTATGAACTTATTTTGTAAGATAAGTCATGAGAAGCTTCATTATACCTTTCAATGATAAAATATTGAGGTATATGTAATACTGAACTGACTTTGTAGAATTTTGTATCAAATGCGGATAGCAAGAGTCGCCAAACTTTTCTTTTATCCAATTAAGGGAAGGTAAAAGTAGAAAAGACCTTTGTTAGATTAAAGTAAGGAGAAGGTTATGAAAGGGAAGGTATTAGCACCCCTTTCCATCCGTAGTTATCTACGGGCTCTTAGTTGCTCTTAGATCACTTTTAAAAAATTGTGCTTTCTGTGTGTTTGACAAAAATGTTTTGAAAAAGGCATTTCGCTTTGACTTTGTAATGATTCATGTATGAATGTATACAAAGTCTTATTACCTACTCAGAATGGTCGTTTTCGTGTTGTTTTACGTTCCTTTAGAATAGTGCTATCCATACCATTAGTTGGTAGGTAACCCTATTCATTGGATGTAAGCGGGACATTCGAAGGGACATCGTATGGTCAAGAAGGCAACTTGGAAGTATCCTAGCACATCGAAGGACTATCATCATTTTCGTAGCGACGAGGGTCAAGATCATGTATTCGGAGGCAACATCGTGGGTCTTATGATCTTTGTATCGAAGGGACTATGATGATTTTTTTTGAAGGCAACGGTGCTAAAATACCTCTACGTTCGAGGGACATGACCATTTGAATTCGTAAAGGCAACGAGAGAGAATTACCCTAAGGGGTGCATGTGTGAAAAGAGTGTGTTGATTTAGATTCATGTTATCTTGAAAATTAGAGTGAGCTACGTTCAATTTTAGTCTTTCCATACACGCCTAATTACTAACAGTTTATAAGGTGCGGAAATTAAAATGCGGAAGTATAAAGTGCGGAAAGATAAATCCTACGCTATTACATGGCTTTGGGGCAGATACATAATTTAAAATGCGGAAAATAAAAGCCCTAATTATACTATTACATCCCATAAGCAGTTACATAATTGGAAAGCGAAACGGTAAAAGAAATGCGTAAACGAGATAACTGTGAAAAGATGAGAAATCGGAAAATCTGAAATCGAATAAGAGGAAAATGTTAGCAAAAATGATAATTTTTAAATGAGAAAAATATTTTATGCTAGAAACAACATTAATATGCTAAAATAATTTTTTGGGATTTTTTGGAGATAATTTAATAATTAAAAAACAATTAAATGTGATTTAAATGATAAATTAACAATTAAATTAAATATGCATGCAAAATAATATTTTTTAATTTTGTAAATTAAATAAACATTTTCTGGACATAATGCAAAAAGAAAAATATTTTTTTGGTATTTTTAAATGCATGATAAAAAATTGTGAAAAGAAATTAAAATGAATGCAAGATATTAAAGAAAATATGAAAATAAAAAGAAAAATGTGTTAGTTTGTAAAAAGAAGAAAAACAAGTGGTCCTGGTGAGAATCGAACCGGTAACCTTGCTCTCACAAACCCAAGCCAAGACCAAGCTGAGCAGTAGCATTCTTGTTTAAATCGGAGCGAGTGGATTGTGAACATGTGTCACCTCCAGGCTGCATCGTCCCCGCGCCAAACTTCATCTTCTTCGTTTTAAAAATTTGAAAATATAGCGTCGGCCTCAATGCGACGCTATAGCCCCTGCAATTCTCAAAATCAAACACAGACAGTATAAATAACATTCAAGGGTATGAATCGATTGGAAACATCGTTCTGAACACGATGGTGGTGGTCTCATGGTCCAATTTTTCCGTTTTAGAGAAACCCTAATTCGGTTCAGAAAACCCTAATCATGGTGATTCGTGTTTCAGGCCATAGAAATACAATTAAACCATCCAGAAAGTTTGCAAGCTTCATTCTAAACACAAAACAAACATCAAAACTTGTTAATAATGCATGATAAACAGAATTCGATTTTGGAAAAAATAAGAACAAACCGAAATCGTATTTGCTTGATTCTTGATGGTTTTGGGCAATGTAAGGGTCTGGATCGACTCAGGAGGTATCAAGGAATGTGTTTTGGTGCTTGGAATCAATTGAATCGAGCTAAAACCCAGGCTGCTAGTAGCTTGTGAAGCACAGATTTTTTGAGTTAGGTTAGGGTTCCTCAAGCCAATTTTTTCGTTCTCAATCATGTGCTATGTATTGTGTATATATAGTAGATGGAATTAAAGCTGATTTGAGAAAGAATTAATCATCAATCAATGCAAAATATATTTGATTTTGTACCAAATCAAATTTTCTCTTTTTTGATCAATTTCAATCAAATTCTTGCCATATCCAATCAAATTTCGAAATTTGCTGGCTTTATTAGGTTGCTTGGATCTCAAGGAAGAGAGAAAAATCAAATTTGCAATTAATTTTGATTTTATACCTTATTTTTGAATTTAATTTGTATTTAAATGAATAAAATCCAAATTAAATAGAAAAATAAAATAAAAATTCGTGGCATTGGGCTTGGATATTCCTAATTGCATAAGGAACAAGTTTGGATGAAGAAAAAGTAAGCCCATTTGCAAAAAAAATTATTTTTAGAAGTATCTCTCTTTGTGCACTTCTTCAAAATTGCCCAACTTGTGAATGGTGTATCTTGCTCAATTTTCCACATTCTTGAGTGTTCTTGGACATTTTCGAAAGCTCTAAGAGTCCTCTAACCAACCTCTTTGGTTTCATCTCAATTGGAGTTTCCATGCTCAATATATCTTCAAAACAAAAAGTTGACTTTTTGTTGACTTTGAAAAGGACCTATAATGTTTTGATCCATACCTCTCAAATGAAGCATTTTTTGAACATTCTTGTGAGACATGAAGTTGTAGAGAATTGAATTTACTTCAAAACAAGAGGTGGTGGAAAAATTTCTGAGAAAGTATGAAGAAGTTATGATCAGTCAAAGTTCAGTTGACTTTTCCTCAAGAAACCCTAATTTAGAAAGTTTGACTTTTGAGCAAATCTTGAGTTTTCTTGATGAATCATGATCAACCCTTGATCAAATGATTAATGTAACTTCAAAATGAGGATGTTGACCAAAAATCATGAAGTTTGAGTGTATGTTGACCACAGTTGACTTTTTGTCCAATACAACTGACTTTCAACCATCTGAGCAATTGTCTGAGGAAACTTGACTTGTGAGGCTTGAAATTTGACATGGAGAATCTTTGAAGCATATGAGGAGGCATGAATACCATTGGAGATGTTGGAAGTCCATCTTGATCTGAGAATTGTCAAACCCTAGTTTGGGTTGATTGTCTAGGAGAGGGTTTGTCTGATCAACCCTTGAAGAATCCTTGAGTATGGAGGTATGAAATGTCTTGAGATGGTGGAGGGCAAATTTTGGGGTATGACAGTATACCACATGATAAATATTCATACTTCCATGAGACTTGGTAGAGAAGACATGAAAATGAACACATGAACCTATAAACTTCTTGAAGAAAAACTTTTGTATCATCAACCTACAATACAATGTCCAATGAGTAAATAGTGCATGTTTGTTGTTGTTAGATAAATGTCAATCAAATTATACAAAATGTACACAAACAATGTGCTTGGTGATCCCCATAAGAGCAAACTTAGAGATAGGAGAGAGAGAGAGAGAGAGAGAGAGAGAACCCTAGTTTGTGCTCTTGGTGCTACGTGATGGTATGAGATGATAAAGGATCTTAGGGGTAAAATTTGTGTACAACACCGACTCGTGCTGCAGATTTGAAGAAGGATTTAGAACCACTTCAGGAATAACTACAGGTTCCACAACAAAATCCTCGTGAAAAGAAGTTTCTTCCATAGGTTTCATTAGTTTCAGATCTAGCACCATTTTTTTCATTTAAATCACTTGAAGTTAGTAATTTATCCAAATAACTTTGATGGTAATCCAATCGTGAAGAGGATTTGTGTGTTTTGGTTGCAGAAGCCGCAAATAGCTGATGATGTCGAGTTTCCAGTGTCCGTCTTAATTTATGAGTTGTCACTTCGGAATCTGGCAATTTTGGTGGAAAATCTCCATCACGGTGAAACTCTCTGTCATTGAAGGCAACATCGACCTTGATCAGTGATGAAGAATCCAAGTCTGGTTATGGCTTTTGTTAAAAGAGCTTGGTTGGGATGAATGAGATAAGATCATGTCCGATGGTTTCAGGAGTTGTGGTGGTTCTGAAGTTTCATCAAAAATTGTTGTTGGCTGTGGTGACTCTGTTTGTGTTCCATACATATATGATTATTCTTCTTCTAGGTCTACCACATCATTTTCAGGGAGTGTATCTCTTAATTTTTCATCAACGACATCATCAAGAAAGAAAGTAGCCTTTGAAGACTCCATTGATGCATAACTTGGTTCCATTTCATCGTCAATTATCGGCAAAAGGGGTTGCCATTATTGTTTGATATGACACAATAATGATGTGTAAATGTGTCCTAACATGATTGTGGGTTAATTTGAGACAACCATAACCACCATTTAAGAGGTGGGCCTCTCATTTCCTTTGAAATTTGAGACTTTTTTTTTTGCTTCTACTATACTAGCATATTTGAAATATTTTTGTGTGCACAAAATCCACCAATAGGAATCTTCACTTGCCTCAAAAATTGGAATAGTCATCATTAAAAATATCAATTTAGAACGATAAAGGCAATAGATAAAAAAATGAGAGCACCGATTGATAGGAAGATAAAAGATGAACCCTTTTAATAATAGGAAAAGTTGAATAAATGTCATTGATAATTATAGTTTCTTATTCTTTATTATTATCTGAGGTTTCTATTCAAAATGTAAGGAATGATTATTTTGGACATTCAGAACCTTAGAGATGAATCATTGAATGATTATTTTGGAAGAGTGATGGAAATAGAAAATGACATGAGTAATTGTGGAGAGAATATGAACGATGTGAACATCGTTGAGAATATACTTATATCTTTGACAGAAAACTTCAACTTTGATGTATGCTCAATTGAAGAGTATAAGGAGATTGATCTCTTAAATGTGGATGAGCTGCAAAGATCACTACTTCTTCATGAGAAAAAGGTACGATAAAAGCGAAGAGAAGAATAATTTATGCAAGTTAAGCATGGCACACGTTATGGACATGGGGGAGGAATAATAAATTTTCAAAGAGGAAGTAGCAACTATGTTAAGGGACCAGGAAGAGAAAAATAATTTGTAAATAGGAGTCCTATTATATGTTATCAGTGTAAATAGGAGTCTATAATGGGAAAAGGAAGTGGTAGTTTTGAAGTGGATGAAATAATTCTAACTATGAGTGATGTTTACTTTGTACATGACTTAACCTAGTATAGTCCAAATTCAAGAAAGACACATGGTAATAATAATAAAAAAAGGTGCATGCAAAATTCATCATCATCAAAGAGGGAAAATTATAGACAATAACATGACTCTGAACCACATGTTTGTGATTCATGCTACATTAAAACTGCTTCCTAGGTAATGCTTAAGGGTTGTTGAGTAGAACTTGGAGAATCTATGGAATATAAGGTACGAGCATGTAAATCTTCAGTTCATTATTGTTATACAGAAGAAAAAAATGGTAAAGGGCCTACCAAAGTTCAATCAGTTCTACCTAGAGAAAAATTGAATTATACGGAAACTAACAATTATTTTCGTACCACAACAAAATGGGGTAGCCGAACAAGGAAATCAAACAATTATGGTGTGTTTCTTACTTACTGAGAAAGAGATTTCGAAGACCTTATGGAAAGAAGTTGCAAAGTGGACAAATCATGTGATTAATAGAAGCCTTACCAAAGCAGTAAGCAAAATGGTATGTACCAAAAGAAAGATGGAGTAGACTGGAACCTAGAGTTGACAATTTTAGGGTGTTTGAATCAATTGTACACATACATATACCTGAGCAAAAGAGAACTATACTTCATGATAGAAATTGTAAATGTATCTTAAGTAGAGTGAGCGGCGAACAAAGGCTTACCAGTTTTATGATCCAATATTAAAGAAAATTATAGTAAATAGGGATGTCATATTTGAAGAAGGAGAGAAATGAAATTGGGACGTAAAATCAGAAGAAGAAAAAAATTACTCCTGATTGGGGTAACGATGATAGTGACATAGAGGATTATGATGAAGAATTAGATATAGAAACTGAGGGTGAGTAATGTTGGAAACCATGATCGCACAATAAAAAAATGAGGAATGATAACATGAACAGCAACAACATAAGGAACAATGAGAGAGAGAGAGAGAGAGAGAGAGAGAGAGAGAGAGAGAGAGAGAGACCTAGTAGACTTCAAGATTACGAAAGGGGTGAGAGTCTCTCTAAAGAATAACAAGAGGTCAAAATGATTTTATTAAAACATGGGAGTTAGTGAATCTACAAACACAAGCTAACAAAATTGGAGTGAAATGTATTTACAAAACCAAATTGAATGAAGAAAGCAAGGTTGATAAGTATAAAGCTCGACTTGTTGCAAAAAAGGTATACACAAACAGAAGGGTTGGACTGTAATCAAGTATATGCTCATATTTCTCAATGGTACACAATTCAAATGTTATTTTTTGTATATGATTTGTCACACTTATAGGTTCTTATGTTAATATTCTATGAATAATTCCCCGCTTTTTGTGATAATATGTATAATTTGTATATAATTTAGTTTTTAATTCATTTATGTACCGTTTAATAGTTTTAATATCTTTTTGTAGGTATTATTGCACATTTGGAGCATTGAGAAATAAGGTGTCGAAGTCACGACCCCAAATGAACGTTTTCAGAATAAAAGACCATATTTAAGAAATTTCTGTCCAGGCAGGCGTGCTTAGTGGAAGTTGTAGCGTGCTATGAGGGATTTTGTGAAGTTTGGCAGAAGCATGATTTTTGAGCTTGTTTAGAGAAATTTTAGGCGGTTTGATGTGTAAAATAAGAAAGTCATGTTTAGCGTTCCAGGCCCGCTTTATGCGGTTTGTGATCCTCTATCGTGCGCGGATCAAAACGAGTGTTTGTAAAAATGTAGTATAGCGACAATGTGATCCGAATCGTCTCACAAGGATTCTTGATTCTATTAACTGACTAAAGTAAAACAAATTGGGGGGTTTGATTTTAGGGTCGAATAACAAAACTGATTAAAAAGTGATTACTTGATTAAGTTAAAACGAATTAACCTACTGCACTGACTTCCGACTTATCATTGATTCTATAAAATTCCAATTTCCCAAACGGGTCTGATCCTATTCGATTATAAAAACTACTGACAAGCGCAATAGCACTTATACAATGAATAATCTTCAATTCTGAATTAAGCAACCGAATTATAAACTATTGTGAATTAAGCAAATGCAAATTGATCATACGCGATAATGCAAACGCTACGTTAACGCGAATTTGTTTCAAGGTTAAACAACAATCGAAGTTAAGAATTCTATCCTATAACAACAATTAAATTAAGCAAGCAATTGAAATTATAGGATGAATTCAAAGGAAAACAGATTAATATGGAATTTATAAAAGAACCTCAAACTGGAATTCGATTACACAGTAGGTTGATTCTTGGAAGATTAGTTCCTCATGATTCGTTCAAGCTCTCAATCCTCAATAGTATTTCGTGAATAGTGAGAAAAAAAGTGATAGTGAACAATGCCCAACTACCTAGGTAATAGAGGAAAACAAAACAATTCGATTTACAACCCAACTGGGTCAAATACATAACCCAGGCCCAAAACAAATAACCCAAAATAAATTATAAATCTAATGTTGCAACTTCAACGAATTTTTCAGGTCTACTACAGTCTGAATCATCTTCTGACTTCTAAATGAAAGTCGTATCTCTTTCTCTTAGCTTTCCAACGCGTATTAGAACGCGTCGATCCGATACTCATAGCTTCAGTTATGAATTTTTCCGTGAAAGTTGCTAAATCTGAAAATTCAATACGAAAATCAAATTAAACCAAAAATAAACTAAATTAGAAAAACATTATAAAATATAAAAATAAGTAATAAAAACATATAAATGCTTAAATACAAACATGGAAGAATGTGCATTAAAATGCACTGATCATATTCCCCCACACTTGAACTTTTGCACTCTGAGCAAAATAAAATCAAAAGAAACACAACAACATCATCAGTTACTCATTCCAGGCTACAAACTCTTCTTCGATTAAGATTGCATTGATAGGTACTAATGTTGCACACTAAGGATATCGTAGGACCACAAATCCATAATTTTGCATACATAATCCTCCTACATATACATGTTAGGGGGAAATTTCAAGGAGGGGGTATGTTAATTAGGAACACACCTTTGTGAGAGATACACCAAATTTCTACCTAAAACCTTAAGGTGATAGGTGTGTGGGTTTTATCACTTATATAGTGTTCAATCTTTCCTTTTCTAACCAATGTGAGACTTCTTCTTCACACTTGATTCTCAACACTCCCCCTCAAGTGTGAGTCACAATGCTCCCCCCATACCAACAGAACACCTTCTACCCACTTGATTCTCAACACTCCCCCTCATACCAACGGAACACCTTTTACCCACCACCTGCTGGAAGTGTTTTGTTACAATTTAGTCGGTCCCTATCTCGAAACCAGGCTCTGATACCACTGTTAGGGGGAAATTTCAAGGAGGGAGCGTTGGTGCAATAATCAGGGGAGGGTCGAGCGAGGAGCATTCTTAAATTCGGGACATTCCGATTGAGCAACACACCTTTATGGGAGAAACATCACTTATCCACCTAAAAACTTAAGGTGATAGGTGAGTGGGTTCTCCCACTTATAAATGCTTAAGTCACCACATTCTTATCCAATGTGGGACTATTTCCCCACACTCACACTTGTAATATTTCCAATACTTCCCCTCAAGTATGAGTCCACAATGCTCCCCCTCAAACTTACATGCGGGACGCTACTTGATAACGCGAAATCATATCGTTTATATTACATGAAATTTACCCGTTTTGCATTACTTTGACCCGATTAACTCCCGAATATTTCGAGATTATCATTACTTTTTGCAGGTATTCACAACTTAGCTCAAAACAGAAGAAAATATGAAACAATGCAAAAAAGCATCAAAAGAATAGAAGAAACAGACAAATCTGTCAAAGATTACAAACTTTGTAGCTGTGACGGTCGTAACGCTCCTGCCACGACCGTAACACATTCTGAAGAGTGTTACGACCGTAACACATCCATGACGACCGTAACACGGAGAAACCACAAGTCTGCTCGTCACACATTCACCACGAACGTAACGCGCATTATACCAGTTTTCAAAATATGCAGAACGTGGCCCAAGCATTACTGAGAAGGTTATGAAACTCCTTATTTCTCTCAAGTCAAGACCCGTCCACCACTTCCTCCTCAACTACCCACGTTCCTATATTTTTGGAGAATTGGAAGGCAAGCTACGTGGGAGGAATTTTAGGAACCAACTGCCAGATTCACTCTCTATAAATACCTCAGCCTTCAACATCAAACACACGGAGTTTTTGAGAATTTTCTTTTGCGGAAGCTCTGCCGAAATCAAACCATTATTCCATCAGTTATTATTTTTCTGCATTCAACATTTCCCGTTCTTTCATTTTCATTTCCCAAATAATAATTTCCAACATTAGAAATTATTATTATAGTTTAGTATTTATTGTTCAAGCCTCAGAACTTTTACGTTTCAATTTCCGAATCCGATTTTCCGACCTGTGGAAGAAGGATATAGGATACTGCTTTATTTACAGGTTTTTTATTTTTCTGCAATTTGTTACAAGTATTCTTTAATTTATTAATGCAATTTAAATTATTATTATTTATAATGTCCAATTTGTATTTGTTTGTTTTTACTTCCTGTACGTTAGTTTTAATTTCCATGGCTAGCTAAACCTTTAGTGTCGGTATGGGATAGTAAGAGACATTAGGCATCTGATCAACAACTTAGGCTAAAACTTTAATCAACTTAACTCTGGTTATAACTTTTTATGCTTAAAAACAAAACCTTCGTTACGAAAGTAAGAAGATAAATAGGTTAGATCGAGACCACGAAAGTGTGAGGTTTTTAACCGGATAGCTAAAGTTAGGCATTTGATTTAAATACAGTGAAAGCTCTTTAAAACAGATTAGAATTAATTAAGTTTCCAAAAAATACTTCTAAACACTTATAGGCTAGCGAAAGCAGGTATAGGGCTTTAGACGTATAATCTGAGATAAGACCATGAAAGTGTGAGTTGAGGGTTTTTAAACTAATTAATTCTACAGAAAAACTAAGTTGACCATCCTTATATGCCTAGGTCCGATTAGATCCTTTAAGTCGACTCTATTGCATACCGACCCTTTCATTTTATAATTACATTAAAACCAATTAATTTACCTTCCTTAACCTCCCTAAAACCAAACGTGACAATCTCCGCCTTAGCTAAACAAACATTACTTTCCAGCACTAGAGTGATTACAAAGTCTCTGTGGGATCGACAATCTTTTATTACTACCGCGATAGGCTGTGCGCTTGCAGTTAAGATTCCGTTAGACACATTAGGTTTATCGCACATCAAGTTTTTGGCGCCGTTGCCGGGGACTATTTAAGTCGATATTGTAACTCTGGTGTTACACCGTATAGACTAAGGCACCTTTATTTTATTTACCATGTATAACCCAAATTTTTCCTACGCCCATTATCAGTATTTTGAGGAACCACAAGAATTCCATAGATCCAACCTTGAAATACTGATGGAAGATCTTACCCAAACTATCTCCAAAACTACCAATCCCCACATTTTGAGGAACCACAAGAAACTTATAATTTCAACCAAACTTTTCCTCAACCCAATTTTCTCTACAATCATCAAACCCAATATTTTGAAGAATCACCAGAACCATATAAATCTGATATCGAAATATTGATGGAAAATTTTAATGAAACATCTAGGATGATAGAACGCTTCGGGGAAACGCAAAAAGAAACTTTAACTTACTTCCAAGACTCTGAAGAATCACAAGATTTTAACTTTGAAACACCAATAGAGGATTCAGATGAGATGATAATTAATTATGAGTTAGAGTCTATGATTGAGCACTTTGTAGAGACACAAACTATCCAAAACGAAGAAGTAAGAAAACAAAGTCTTCAAAATAATGAAACCCTTAGCCAACTAACCATTATGGTTGAAGCCCTCGCGTCTAACAACATTGGCTTAGAAACTCAAATCTCCCAACTCGAACAAAACCTTCTAGGACCTCTACCCGAGGAAGATATGGATGTTGAAACAACCATTATAGAAAAATTATTTGAAAACCTAGAAAGTGATGATGAGTTTGAAGAGAGTGAAATTGTGGCCGAGGAAAGTTCTGACGAGAAAATAGTGGAGATTGAGAAAAATGAACCAACACTGTTCGAAGAGGAGGTTGTAAAAGAGGTAGAAAAAGAAGCATCTATTATTATCCCGAATCACTACATCCCACTGATTCCCTTCCCGAAAATTTTTATGGAAACTCCGGTAGACTCCCAATCTAAAACGTACGTTGCGGTATTGAAAAATATCCATACTAATTCACCACTATTGGAAGTCTTACCTAAAAAGCGAAAATTAGAGGACCATAAAATTAGGGATATAATTACTGTTAAGAGGGTAAGGTTAACTTATGAGGCGATGGACGAAATCACTAAGCCAAAAATTGAAAAACTTATACTTAGGATAAATCCAGAACCACTACCAATATGTCGAAAGAATAAACCGCCCTACAGACGTAAGAAAAGAAAAGGTGAGGGATATGTGAGATGGCTTGATAAGTGGCCATGGAAAATCAACGGGTAGTCATTCTAGTTTCTAATTTTAATTTTTCTTTTTCGTATTTTCAATTTTTCTATTTTATGTTAAATTTTAAATTTTTAGTCGGTTATCTATTGCACCCTTTCTTCTGATGCGCTTGAACTATTTCCCCGTAATAACGATAATTAAACTCAATAAAATTTCATGTTAATATTTATAATTATAATTGAGTAATATTTTAATTATCGCATTTCTCCTATTAATATACCGAATCAATATTTCCCAATATTTATTATATTAATTATAAGTATTATATATACTAGTATTATATATATATTTATATCCTATTGTTTGAAATTATCTATAATATATATATATATATGTAGTATGTATGCATGTGATCTGAAAATTTGCTCTCTATCTCATACCCCAAGTCACATGTATTACTAGAAAGGCATGTAATTACAATTCCCAAATTCTTGACATGCCAAGATTTAGATTCTGCCTAAATTCACATCGCGCTGCCCAAAACGATCGTCCCCATGCCTCGCGCGTTTTATCTTCTGGTCTCCTTGACTGATTTAATGTTTCGTCCGTTTCTTCTTTTCATTTCCCACCATAATTCCCATTCAAACTCTTCTCTTTTCATTTCCCAAATTATAATTCATTATAATTTATTTATTCTTCCATCCTCACACCACTATAAATATTCTTCCACATTTCTTCTCATTTCACATCCCTTCCATTTACTCCTCATATATTCTTCTCTCATCCACTCCATCTTTTTCCCTTTTTATCCTTCATTTCCTTCTCTTCCTTGGCTCCACGAAACACCAATCGTCAAGTGAAACCCGACCGACCTCGTACTAGAGGTAGAGGAGCAAGAGGACGAAATTTTCCAAGCGACAAGTGATTTCCCTACTCCTTTCTGATTTCTCCTGGTTCTATCGCATTGAGGACAATGCTTACTTTAAGTTTAGGGGAGTCAGAACATTTCTTTGTTCGTTTTTATTTTCTTTGCTCTAGTTAGTATTTCCTTTCTGTTTCTTTTTCCATGTATTGCAAATTTTCCATTTAATAAAATACATGTTTATGTAATTTTACTCTTTTATGTTTAATTCTCGTGCTTATTCGAATTCCTCCATTTTCTTGAGCCATAACGAAAAAATTTAAACGTTATAATAACATATTCAACTGGTATTAAGGTTGCTTATTTTTATAAATAAGAACTCAAGCGCGACTAAAACAAAATTATTATCGTCATAACTCTTCAGAACCCCAACGCGTTAGATTAGTTTAAGTACTTATTATACCAACACCTTAAGACTTAGTTTTAAAGTAATCCCGAGTAGTTTATAAAAGCAGTCGGCACCGCCTTAAACGACAAACTACGTGGAGAATCGATGAATATAAGTGTTTGATCAAGAGTTTTAAGGAAATTTTTTATTAGAAGATGCACTTATTAAGTTAGATGGTCCTTACCAGATCATTTAATCCAAAAGTTGCGGATACTATAAAATATTTATGCAAACAACCATTATGAATTGGTTCAGTGGTTTCTGGTGCTGAACTTGGTAGGGCGGACGACGGTCCGATCCCCCGCAATTTGTAATTGGATAAAGGAGTACCAAATATAAGTACCAGAACTCCAAGCTAGATTATAAAGATCAAAGTCACTAACCGGTTACTCCACTATGTGCGCGTAAGGTAAAGGGCTTAATGTGATTGCGCAAGAATGAAAACGGGTGAAACAAAATTAAAGTGTTAGGTCAAGTTATAATTCATGACTTAATCTAGTCTGCATAAATAAGGTTATCTAGTGTTATTACGGTAATTTTAATGTCGAAGTCTAAACTTGAGTTATCCAACAAAGAAGTGAATAGCAACCAAATACGAATTGAATTGTGTTTTATATTTGCGTTTGACTTATCCTTGCTTGATTTTTAATTTCTAATTTTTGCTTGAGGACAAGCAAAGGTTTAAGTATAGGGGAGTTTGATAACACGAATTTATATAACATATTTGACGTAATTTTCATAGATAATATTACTATTTTTATTTAATTATTCTATTTTATTTCCGTATTATGTTGGTATTTCTTTCTTTTCAGGTATTTGCATTAAATAAAGATTAATTGAGCAAAGGAACAAAATCAAGGCAAAATCGGATTAAAAAGATAAAGAAATGAAGCAAAGGGGTAACAATAGTAAAAGGATGGGTAAAAGAAGGAGAAAACAATTATACAAGCCAAAGGAGCAAAGCCCAAAAGAGAAAAGCCCTTCAGTCCACTAGCTGTGACGGTCGTCAGCCATCTGCCACGACCGTAAGACATCCATGAAGCGCGTGACGACCGTAACACCATGGCCACGACCGTAACACGGGAAAACATGAAACCCTCGTAACGCTTGTGACGACCGTAATGCGCCTAATATCGATTCTGAACAAGTGCAGAACGTGGAAAAGCTTCAGCAGAGAAACTTCTCAACCACCCACTCATGCCACGTTCAACCCACTTCTCCCACTTCCTTCTTTCTCTCCCATGTTCTCCCACTTTCTGGCAGTTATGCACATGATCTCCACTAACTCTTCGTGTGAAATTGGAAAAGGGAAGTTACAAATGAAGCCTATAAATACGACTTCAAGCATTGCAAGGGTCGGAGATTTCTTCCCGAACAACCTTTCGAGTTTTCTATTTTTTGTATTTTCTTTTCGATTCGCATTTCTATTTTATTTTATTTTCCAGTTTCTTTTCTTACATTTTATTTTTAGTTTAAGCTTTTGTAATTTTCTCACAACAATTTCTACACCGGAAATTGTTGTGTATTTTTCACTGATCTAACCTTACGTTAGATCTAGTGCTTTTCCTTGTTGCAATTTTCTTTTCGATTCAAGTGAAGAACAAGATTATTCAAGTATTATTATTTCCAGGTTCTTAATATAATTATTTTATCTTGTTTTAAATATTGTTGCTTGATATTTATTTATTTAATTATGGGAATGTTTAAATATATTGAACCTTATTATTTAGGCAAATCCGAATTAATAAATATGTCCGGCTAAACCGTTTAGGTATCGGTAAGTAATAGTAGTAAAAGTAGGAATTGAATTGTTTCTAAGCTAAGATATTAATTAACATAATTTCTGGTTATAACTTTTTATAATTAAAATCTATCTTTTCGTTACGAAAGTAAGTTAAGTAGAATAGGTTAGGATCGAGACCACGAAAGTGTGAGGTTTTAACCGGATAGCTAAAGTTAGACATTTGCTTTAAATACAGTGAAAGCGCTTTAAACCAAAATTAGAATTAATTAAGTTTCCAAAAAGTACTTCTAAACACTTATAGGCTAGCGAAAGCAGGTATAGGGCTTTAGACGTATAATCCGAGATAAGACCATGAGAGTGTGAGTTGAGGGTTTTTAAACTGATTAATTCTACAGATAAATTAAGTTAACCATCTTTATACGCTTAGGTTCGATTTAATCCGCTTAGGTTCACTACATTACATACCGATATCCGTTTTATTTATATTTCTATTTTTCCTTAAACCAAAATCCAAAAGAATTATTCGCCTTAGCTGTATACCGTAACTTAGGATAACAATAGATCGATTTATAGTCTCTGTGGGTTCGATATCTTTTTAAAACTACACGATAGGACTGTGCACTTGCGGTCTCCCGATTTATAGACGTTAAGTCCTGCGATCACTACTCACACTTGATTCTCAATAATACAAATCAATATGAATCATGTTATTATACCAAAGCTTAACTTACTCATCCTCTTCTTTTTCATTCTGGCCCAATCACATTAAACCTATTATCTCCACACACTCATAGTAAGGCGACCGGTTAGTGACTCTGATCCTTTTTGCATGGGGTTCTGGTACCTAAGTGGTATAATCATATGCTTACCCAATTGTAGTTGCGGTGGATCAGACAGTAATCCGTCCTACCAAGTTCAACATAAGAAACCTCCTAACCAACTAACAATGGGTCTTGAAATCATTTTTTTGTAGGTTTTACAACCGTTTTATTAAGTGACCGGGTGAGAGTCACTAAAACTAGAAGGTGCATTCTTTTTTTTCAATAAAACTTGGATCTCTCACTTATTTTCATTGGCTTCCTTACGTAGAGCATGTGTGATATGATGCCGACTGCAAAGATAAACTACTCAAGGGAAGAATCAGAATTCAAGGCTATGTCATAATAAGTCTTCAATTTAACTTCCATATGCAAGAGACTTATGGTGTTAAGACAATACCGATCTTGTGAATTTTTCCCAAGTCTCACAACTAACCTCGGATTAATCTATAGCCTAAAATTTTCAAGAAAATACAAAGTGTTTCTAAATTATAAATTTTATTTAAAGAAAAAAGACAAACCAAAATAAAAAAACAAATAAGCCGAAACAAAAACAAGTATAGCGCAAGCATGACGAGTTAATTCAAAACATAAAAATATGTTATGAGAGAATGAGTACATGAAGGCAACCAATATTTAAATTTGATGGCCAGGTTTAGCGCTTCTTCTAGGAGGCTAAAAAATCCTATTTTGTTTGTGTTTAGTTTGTTTTATATGTTTCTTTATTTTGGACCTTATAACCATTTTTATTATAAAAAAAAAACTCTAAATAATTACTATAGTGTAATTTTGAGAAATCAATTTTAAAAAAATAAATCTCAACAACTGAAGTATAATTTTGAGAAATCAATTTACATTATTAATAAATATATTACCTAATTTTATAAATTTAACTTGAATTGTTTAAAATGAACATATATTCAAGCATAAATATTGTATAATTATTTATCTTTTATGAGTAATACATATCTAACCTAAAAGTTTACAAGTTAGAGTACATTGTTATAAAACTCCCATTTAAGTATGATTATCATCTTTTATTATGCTTCAAAACATAATAATACCTAACCTTCGAGAAGATTTATTTCTTAGAAAGAAAAAAAAGAACCAACATGTATTAATAAAGAAAAATAATGAAAAGGGAAGTGAGTAGTATGGTGAAGTATAGAATGCATGGACGGTGAAGTATAATATGACCTAAGAGATGATGATTCAATGGTGTAAGGTATATAAATGGGTAAGAGAGATTCTTAGCGTAAGGATTTTCTCATGGAAGGAATGGAGAAGCTGGCAGGGCACGTAATATAGGCAGCACCAGCATCAGGTATGTTGTTATGTATAGGTTAGTTGAATTATTTTGTGGCTCAAAGTAAAGCATCTTGTTCAAATCTTAACGAAATTGTTCTCAATTATTTCGGCAATATTTTACATTTTATCACGTTTAGCGTACAACTATTTGTTGTTCAACAATTTTATGTATCAAAATTTGTGATGCACGTTAATAAAATGTTGCTGTAGTTTAGTAGTAAGAATTTCACTTTGTGGCTTGGGAGACTAGGGTTCAAATCCCAACAGCCACATAAATATTTTATAACCTGAATGGAAGTGGAAGTGGAAATGGAAATTGCATGGAGGCAGAACTCCATAAGTTGCAACTATTGATTATTATAGACTTAGTGACTCAAAGAAAGTCTATCAAAATTTAAGAGAGTCCTAAAATTAGAGAATACAAAGAAAACTAGCTATTAAAATTAAAGACATTTTCATTTCATTTTTTCATCTTTAATCTCTCATTGAGAGTACATATATAGAACTAGTAATGGATAATAGAGTAAAAAAGATTAAAGGTTAAAAAGGCCAACTAAACAATAAAAGTCCAACAAAATAATTTCAACTTGTAACTTAAATATTTTAATGGTATAAACACTAATTGAATACTCCTACCATTGTCTCCCGGTTCACATTCAACCTTGTCCTCAAGGTTCTAAAACCAATATGAGAATAGACATATGCCACTTAATTATATTTGGTCCAAAGCATAATAACAAAAGCAAATAACATTAACCTGAGTATCATATCCTTGTGGCAACATTGAAATGATATTATGAGATAGAAGCTTTAGCATCAACAATATCCTCATATGTATGCATCCTCTCTTCTAAAATGTATATGCTCTTTAATACTTGTTGCAAACAAATTAAGCAGTTCGGAGTCACCAATCTCATTTGAGACCTAAGTCACTTCAGTTTCAACTTATGAATAACAACTCCGTCAAAAGGAATCTCTCCACCAATTGGATCATAAAATCTTTGCAAAAGCGATATTACATCGATTTTCCCAAAACACTTCTCCTAGTAATGCAACTATATTTACCGATGGAACCTTTAAACAAAAATCATTTAAGATCACACTTTCGGCCTTGACGAATACACAAATTCAACATGGGTGAATTCAAGTTCTCCGATACTTTCTCTAGAAATTTACCTTCCATGTTTTCTGAATCAATCTTTGGAGCTCTTTTTATCACTTCCATTATTCTTTCTCCCGCACACTTGCTTCGAAAAATAACTCACATTGGATAAACCAGCTCCTAAATCCAATCCACCATGTGCATCAAGCTCCAACTACAAATACAATTCCACCTTTAGCGCCATGATACATGACCATTCTGCTACCATAATTTGCCATAAAGACCATATAGCAAAACAACACCTTTGCTTCCTATGGCTAAACCTTTAGCTAAACCCTGTTTCAATCCCAACTTCATTGATCCTTCCAAAGCATCCGAGAAATCAGCTATGGTTTTGTTTTATTTGACAAATGAATAAATAGCTCTAATAGAAGCTATTGCTTGTTCTCCTATGGTACTAACTTTATTGTACTCGTCTCTGATTTTTCTAGCCAATCCCATAAAACTTCTCCCATACATTTTACCGTATCACAAGTAGAATAATGAAAGGAAATCAAATTTTTGTCAATCTCCATATCATTGTAAATATCGCTATGTAGCTTTCAATGAACATAGAGGCATTCATCAAAAAAATTGGAACCTTTTTACAGAGAACATCGTGAATTGCTAGATTATCATTAGAGACATTGGTGATGACTTCTGATGCACTTGTAACATGTACATATGAGTATCTTATTTCTTGTCTTAGAACTTCTCTTAAGTATCTAGATCTCATTCTTGCATCTTGTCTTTCACTTGTTCATGTCCAACAATAACCCCTAGGTAGTAAGCAGCACAAATAGTAGATGCCAAATTTAACAAAAAACAACCTTCTTTCTATTTTCCTTCCTTGTGTGGTGATTAATGGGTGGTTCTAGCCAACACAACACAAGCGGTGGCAGCTTTGGAAGAGGTTTCGTGATTTGGGCTATTTCAACATGTGTAACACGAATCATATACTTCACATCCTTCAAATACCACTTCCACTCTTCAACAATAATGATTTATAATTTCTTGTTACTTTTGCACAATAATCTATAAGTTATATGTGTGTTTTAGATCTCTTACTCTGAAGACGAAATTCCGGGAAGGTGTGAGCGTCTTTGTGGCTAACAAACTATTGGAAACAATTTTGAGACTGTGCCCTGTTCTGAAATTGGTAGTAGTTGCTTCTTTAAAATGGAGTCAAATTATTTTGAGTGAAATAGAATATCGCATTGGAAACCTTCAACAGTGGTGAATCAGAGAGTTTAGGTGGAATTGGTGTTCCCGTGAATTGAACCTCATTGTTAAAACCCATGTGTGTGGAGCGAGACTTGAGTACACAAACTGAATCTACAATTTTATTACATGGTGTAGATGCCACATAAGGGGAGTCAACCGACTGTAGCGGAAAAAATCTTCGAGTCTAAGCTATTGATTGTCTCAAGTCGTAAAAATAATAATGAAGCCGCCACCGCACTTTTATTTTATCCAAAAGACTGGGAAAAAGAGCGAATAAAATCCTAAAAAAATAGAGATCAAGGTACGAGGGTTAGCTATGCAAAGGGAAGGTTTTAGGAACCCTAAACATTTACGGTACTCGCAGAACCTCTTCGAAAATTTGTGTATATGGCTATAAAAAAAATATTTACAAAATAGATGTCGGAGATGAGAAAAGAAGTATTACAATTTTTGATTTGATAGAACTTCCAACGAGTTCTAGGCCTACATACCAACAATGTGCAATATTGACATCAAAATCCATGAAGTTCGGGTAAAAAAGACTAAAATTGGTGTGTTGGTTAATTTTAAGAAGAATGGACATCATTGTCATATCCGAGTGGTAAACATACTTACTACCCACAATTATGAGAAAAGAGCATTTCATAAACTCAAAGTGGAGGATAGAGCTCAGATTTTCATCAACAAACATCACTCAACACCAAGTGGAAAATGACTTACTTCACGTATATCGCAGTAGTAGTTTGCATCACGGCGAAGAATCGACAAGAGTCTAATCTTTTAAGAAAATGGTTTTAAAGTAGAAAAGTCAAAATGGCTCAAAAAGTTTGAATGAGGTTAATTGACTTTTAGTCTTAAGAAAAGATGTCAAAGTATTATTAAAATGGTTAATGTTTTATTAAGAAAATATTTTAGAAAATGCATGGACCTAAGTCCAAGTTTATTGTGAAAGCGGTTCGAGTCAGAAAACAAGAAGCTTTTTGAAAAAAGATGAAAAGGTTTTGAAAATTTTAGATTGGGAGAAGATGAAGAGGCTATCCTATGTACAAGAAAGTAAAAGATACGGATTAATAAATATCTAACCGAATAGGAAACCAATACTTGACATCAAGAAACCAATACAATATTATCATCCTTTGGATTAACAAACAAGCCAACAAGTAATCGAACAAAACTACCAAGTCTCAGGTGAATCTATGCCTCATGAAATTACGTCTTCAAAAATTGGGCAGAGTAACAGATGTATTTAGAGGAAATCGACTGAACGACAAGTATAAACATAATAACTTGCACACATAGAAAATAATAACCCAAAAATAGATAGAATAATAATAAGATTACTGAGTCTCCGAGTTGAGGTCAAGGTCCTAATCCTAAGTCCAAGAATCAATCTTCGAGCATAGGAAAAGTAACCAAATCCAAATTAATAGTTTTTTAAGGTTTTGCGTCTTTTATTGATGAATCGAACAAAACTAAAGTAAAAGGTCCAAGTGGACAAACGAAAAATAGCGGAATCATAAACACGATAATGAATGTTGATATTAAAATAAAGCGGTAAAGAAAGCATAAAAAATAAAGAGAGAATTTAAATGTTAGTAATTAGTGGTTAGTTGTTAGTTGGTTTCATATGAATGATTCATAATGATTCAGACGTTGCGCCTAAGTCAAAAGTTATGAGGACTCATCAAAAGAATGATAGAATCAAAACCTCTACACGATGAGCCTATAATTTTATTGGCCATATCTCAAAATCGAATCATCCTTGGGCTTACAAGTTCAAGTCTTGGGCCACAAAGAATCAATCACACAAAGAAAAGAAAAGAAAATAAGATCGTATGGTTCACGACTTAAGCCTTGAGCCTAGGTCAAAAGTTATGAGGACTCATCAGAATATTGATAGAATCAAAACCTCTATGCGATGAATCGACAATTTTATTGGCCATATCCCAATACTTAATCATACTTAGACAATTTTAAGCATAAAGCTTGGGCCATGGAGAACCAACTTTCTTATCCAAGGGGCAAACTGTAGAGCTATATTAAGCAATCGCCAAGTAACCTATATAGAGGTCACCCTACAAAGAGGCTGGTCAACAATGATCTATGTTTTGAAAAGACAAACTAGAGGAATGATATGTAGATCACCCTCTTGATATTTGCAACACATGTAAAAAAAAGGAATGAGATGAGATGAAGAGGTTGGGGAACAAGTCACAAAACCCACGATGCGTCGGATGAATTCGTTAGGTCTAACTTTGTCAAAATCAATCAATTATCTTGGTGGATTTGGTCGTGAGACCTATCAACACCCAAGTTCCATTGATGTTGATAAAATTTATGTCCCAAAATGAACCTAAGTCAGAAACAATTGCTAAATAATTAAAGAAATAAAATAATAATTAAAAATGATTTTAAAAATGATTATTTAATTAGATTTTTATTGATGAAATACATAATGATATCCATACATCAAAATAAAAATCCAAGAAAATTATCCAAGGTCAAACAAAGGGTCAACAAGTGTTGACAAAAATTTTTGGAATTTTAAAAGTCAAACTATTTTTTTTAAATAAAATAAAATAGCAAAATGAACAAAAATTGGTAAAAAAAAAAAGTAAAATTAGAAATAAAAATAAAATGTGGTCACCAATATTTGTCAAAAGACTATAGGATCCTTCCCTATTTTTTTCAGAATAAAAAAATATTTAAAAGTATTTTTAAACATTTAAACAATTCAAATAAAAGAGAAAAATCATAAAAAATATCAAATATGAAAATAAAATTATGAAAAAATAAAAATCATAAAGAGAATAATTGAAAATACTTTTGTGAATTTTTTCATAATTTTTTAGTCAGAAATGAATTTTCTATGAATTTTTGAAGTTTAAAACAATTAAAATGAAAATTTGAAAATAAAATAATAAACCAAAAAATTCTAGACCATCAGATCATAGTCAAAACGTGTTACTAAACAGACCCTAGGGAACTGGCGCGCTACGCGTTAGTAATCACATTCAAAGGAGGTGGCGCGCTGTGCATATCATGGACATTAGTGAATAAACCACCGAATCAATTATTTTTTAAAAGAGATTTGAAAAAGAAGATGGCACGCTCTCATTGGTTGATGATGACACACTGGTCGTCTTCAACCTCCGTCCAAGCTTAATTTGCATTTTGCAAATGGAAAAATTAGAGCTCGAGACCGGTTCCATTCGAATCTTCTCTTCGAGACGAAGAAAGTTGTACCCTCTCAAATTTTTTTAAACCACAACTTAGTCGTTTTGGAAAAAACCAGAAGAAAATTTACAAAGAGATTTGAAAATTCATGAGCAAAACTCATTTTGATGAGAACTACATCGTAGCAAAAAATTTGGGACGAATTGGTCGAGAAATATACCTGTTAGAAATCTAGTATTAAGCTCTGAAATTGCACTTATGGAGCTCGATTCAGTCCACGATTTCTTGTGCTATGAGTGTGGTTAGCTTCAGGGAAGTTCAAGGATGAAGAATGAGCAAAAAATGGCTTAAAGAGTGAAGAAAAAGTGAATTCAAAAACTCAAAAATGTGAGCTATGGAGAGAGTTTGGCAGGGCATTATTGGCTATCAAAGCTTGAGGAAATGAATGAGGAATTATCTTCTATTTATAGGAAAGCCAATGGAGATAAGAATTGGAAAAAATAGTGAGGTTTGGAGTGAATTCGTGCAAGGTCATGTGCATGAGTGAAGTGTGACTTGTTTGACATCAAAACACAACCAAAACTTGTGTTTCAATGTGCTAATTACTTCTGGAAGGTTTCTAAACATGATTAGAAGCAAAAACACGCAAGAATTCGTGTTTAGAGGCCAAACTAATCCATTCTAAATCTGACTTCAAGCAAGAATTCAGTTTCAAGAGGGCAACTTCACAGGCATGGTGTTAACAATGTAGGGCACTATAAGATGTGTTTCTTGAAGCATTTGAAAGATCTCAGAACACCCTTTACAATGTTCCATTTGGAATCATAAAAAACACACTAATTTTAACACTTAGAAAAATTTCTAAGTATTAACTTCAAAAGTTGCCTATAATGTTTTCCATTAAAACATGATCTTCCATTTAAAATTTTCTCTTGATCAAAAAGAATGATATGAAGTAGACCTCTTGAATAGCATTGTGGAAAAATAACCACTCAAAAACTTCAAGAATTGAGACGATTCGACCTTGTGAAGTTTATGAGAATCCATGAAATGACCTATTATCTTTTGAAATCATATGGCATCTTCCAAATATTTTCAAGATATTAACCATAAATAAGGATAAATTGCACATCCTTAAGATCATTTTGGAAAAATAATGGACTCAAGATGATAAAAGATGACCAAGTTATGATCCTTTGAAGTTGATAATCAAGAAGTGGAGAAATTCACAGATGACCTATAATCCTTTGACCTCCCAAGTGATTTTAAAAGCATTTTCAAGTCTTGACAATTAAACTAAGTTATAGTAGACATCCTTAGATCCATTATGAAAAAATAATTAGCTCAAGAAGATCTAAGATGACCAAATTATGATCTTTTGAAGTTACACAAGAAAGATGAAGAACCAATCTAGAGAACTTGCAATCTTTGACCCTCAAAGAATATTTTAATCAAATAACACCCTTGAATAAATGAAGAGACTTGTTAAATACCCTTTTAAGAGACTCATGGATTTTGAATCAACCAAGGATATCTATCAACAACCAATATATGGTCCTCAGAAGTCCAAAACCCTAGTTCTATGAGCATTGGCCATGGCACGGAAACTTCTTCAACTTTTGATGATCTCCCTTGCATATGGAGTCTTGTCACATGAGGATAGATTGTTTTAGAAAATAATAAGAAACCATAGAAAAGAGAAAAACTCCAAAACATTGAGAATTGAGGCAGTTATGCACTTGTGATCAAAAGCTCGAGAACTTGTCCAAATTAGGTACACCCACTTGGATCAACTTTGGATCCTATGAACTTCTTTTGTAAGATAAGACATGAGGAGCTTCATTATACCTTTCAATGATAACATCTTGAGGTATAACACATGATAAATCTTAATACTTCCATGAGACTTGGTAGAGAAGACACGACAATAAACACATGAACCTATAAACTTCTTGAAGAAAAACTTTTGTATCATCAACCTACAATACAATGTCCAATGAGTAAATAGTGCATGTTTGTTGTTGTTAGATAAATGTCAATCAACTTATACAAAATATACACAAACAAGGTGCTTGGTGATCCCCATAAGAGCAAACTTAGAGATAGGGAGAGAGAGAGAGAGAGAGAGAGAGAACCCTAGTTTGTGCTCTTGGTGCTACGTGATGGTATGAAATGATAAAGGATCTTAGGGGGGAAATTGGGGTACAACACCAACTCATGCTGCAGATTTGAAAAAGGATTCAGAACCACCTCAGAAATAACTACAGGTTCCAAAACAAAATCCTCGTGAAAAGAAGTTTCTTCCATAGGTTTCATTAGTTTCTTATCTGGAACCTTTTTTCATTTAAATCACTTGATGTTAGTAATTTATCCAAAGAACTTTTATGGTAATCCAATCGTGAAGAGGATATGTGTGTTTTGGTTGTGTTGCACCCTAAAATTTTCCCTCCCGATTTTTCTTTTAATTGGTTTTTTTATTTACATTCATATGCATCATCATAACATTCACAATCATGCACTGTATTGGGCTACTAGGACATAAGATTATAATTGCCGCATGAAAGCCAATTATCATACCCTTCATTATTTCTAAATGTCATTTCGTCCCAAATAAGTACATTGGTCTAGTGGATAGTAGAGCAAGTGTAAGGAGTACAATACGTGTTGTGGTGTCCTGAGTTCGAATCCCGTTGACTCTATTTTTTTTGTTACTTTTATCTAACTTTTTATTATTATTTTTTTTCTCTAAACCTTATTTATTTTTCTCCTTTTTTTTATTACTAATAGTGTTAGATATTTTATTATAAGTTTCAATAGTATAAAAAAATATTTTTAATTTTTGTTAAAAATTAAAACTTTAGTTTTTTATTAAAAAAGGTTTGTTTGTTCAATTATTATTATTTAGATTTTACAGAGTTATTTAGTTTCTAATATTTTTAGTGTTGATCTCAAACTTACATTTCTTAAACTTTAAATTAAAAAAGGTTATTAGAATATCAAATTTTTACTTTTAGTCTTTTAACATTATATTTAGGAGTTAGAAAAATATTAATTTATAATTCATTGTCATTATCAGTGTATTTAGTTTTTCCATTAGTTATTAGTATTTGTTTTTTAGAATTAAAGTAAATCACACGGTTCTCATAACATCAACAAAGCCAAGTCATCAAGTTGATCCCAAATCTTCAAAACTATACGAAATCTTCATCAATTAATTTCTCAACAAAAAATAATCTTTCCATCCAAGACTATCTGATACATCAAGGATTGAAATTTACAAGAAATTGGACCAAATACGTAACTTGAATCCCAAGCTCAAAAGCAGTTACGAATCTGATTTCAAAATCTTTCCTTGAATAATTCAGTCAGCATTCAATATGATTCAATTACAATCAATTCTGAGACCAAATATTCAACTATAAAAACCACAAAAAATATCGACAGAAAAAAAAAAAGAAGAACAACATTCACTGAAAAAGAAAACCCAAAAAATACAAAGAGAAACAACTTTCTTTTGGCGCAACACTTCCGTGCGAGCAACAAGCACACTGCAATATCGATTTTCGTTTAACTGCAGCAATATTACGTGTCATCCCGGACGTGCAAGTTCTCCGTCCGCTCATCCTAGCGTGAACGGTCGCCGTATTCGACGATAAGCCTTCTTTATGTGCATAGATTATTTATTATGTATTGATGTTTTTTTGGAATATTTTTCTTTTTTTTGAGAAGAGAAAGAGGCTTGATGAACAGGTTTATGGTGTCTGTTGTAGTTGTTGGTTTGAAAGAGAGATCTTGAAATTGTTGAGTGAGAGAAACGATATAGATTTGTTTCTTCTGTTTTAAGATCTTAAATATTGCTTGTAACTCTTATTAGTGAAAACATGCCACGTATCATTGTTGAATTAGTGCTAATAATAAATAAATAAATGAAAAAGGTAAAAAATAAAAAGTGATAGCATGCATCGCTCCCATCACCTGTTATGTCATCATCACCTATTTCTTTTTTGCTCATCATCACCTATTTTTTTTGTTTTGTTCATCCTCATTTTTTTATATTATTATTTACATCTTAATTTAAAATAACTTGCATCTCAAATTTGAAATTGAAATCCTACAACATTATTTTTTTTATGTCTTACTTTTTGGTTGTTTAATATTTGCCATAATCATTTAGTTTTTATATTAATTAAGATTAATTTAGATTTAAAGTTAAGTTATATTAGTTAATTTAGGATTTATTTAATTAAGATTAATTTGTTTAATTTATATTAAATTTAAGGATAACGTTAATTCTATTAGTTTAGCATAAACATTGATATAAGTTAGATGTGTTAGTTTTGTTCTTTTTCTTAATAACATCATAAAATTCAAAAGAGTCATTTTTTTTTCTAACAACTTTTTCTTATATAAATTTCAATCTACTTTTTAATATTAAAAAAAAACAAAAAAAATATGCTTCTTTTCCCTTTAGTATTAGGTTAAACCGTCTAACCAATTCGAAATTTTCCTTTTTTTTACTAACTTAAGAAAATCAAGACAAATTTTTTTAAAAAAAGAATTATATTGATAATCTTTAACGCGAATGAGAAACTAGATATTAGTCGCTATTACGCGAGCTCGCATAAGTTTATCGCTTAAAGGTGACCAATTTTAATTCCATAAAAAAGGCGAACCAAACCCATGAGAACTACGTAGACTCTGATTTCATCTCTTGGTGAATACATAGGCATAAAGCGCAATGCTTTAATGAGTCACTAACCACTAGCCGTGAACGTTAATAATTTAGAAAATAGAGTAAGAATCCTTAGACAAACACACCTTAACCCTAAAATTAGAGAAGGTTCCCCTTGAGTACAAGGGAAGTAAGGGGTGCTAACACCTTCCCCTCACTTAACCGACTCCCGAACCCTTAACTTGGTCGCTATGACCACCTTATCCATACCTTTAGGGTTTTGCTATAGTTTCCCCGTCCTTAGGATAAATAAACGATAATGGCGACTTCATTGAATTTTTCCCGTCGCGACAGGTTGCAGAAGACCCAAATAGCTTACGACGTCAAGTTTCCGATGTCCGTCTCAATTTATGAGTTATCACTTCGAAATCTGGCTGTTTTGGTGGAATCGCGAAATCACCATCGCGGTGAAACTCTCTATCATTGAAGGCAGAACCAACCTTGATTAGTGATGAAGAATCCAAGTCTGGTTATGGGTTTTGTTAAAAGAGCTTGGTTGTGGTGAATGAGATAAGATCATGTCTGATGGTTTCAGGAGTTGTGGTGGTTCTGGAGTTTCATCAGAAATTGTTGTCGGTTGTGGTGACTCTGTTTGTGTTCCATACATATATGATTATTCTCCTTATAGGTCTATCGCATCATTTGCAGGGAGTATATCTCTTAATTTTTCATCAACGACATCATCAAGAAAGAAAGTAGCCTTAAAAGACTCCATTGATGCATAACTTGGTTCCATTTCATCGTCAATTATCGGCAAAAGGGGTTGCCATTATTGTTTGATATGACACAATAATGATGTGTAAATGTGTCCTAACATGATTGTGGGTTAATTTGAGACAACCATAACCACCATTTAAGAGGTGGGCCTCTCATTTCCTTTGAAATTTGAGACTTTTTTTTTTGCTTCTACTATACTAGCATATTTGAAATATTTTTGTGTGCACAAAATCCACCAATAGGAATCTTCACTTGCCTCAAAAATTGGAATAGTCATCATTAAAAATATCAATTTAGAACGATAAAGGCAATAGATAAAAAAATGAGAGCACCGATTGATAGGAAGATAAAAGATGAACCCTTTTAATAATAGGAAAAGTTGAATAAATGTCATTGATAATTATAGTTTCTTATTCTTTATTATTATCTGAGGTTTCTATTCAAAATGTAAGGAATGATTATTTTGGACATTCAGAACCTTAGAGATGAATCATTGAATGATTATTTTGGAAGAGTGATGGAAATAGAAAATGACACGAGTAATTATGGAGAGAATATGAACGATGTGAACATCGTTGAGAATATACTTATATCTTTGACAAGAAACTTCAACTTTGTTGTATGCTCAATTGAAGAGTCTAAGGAGATTGATCTCATAAATGTGGATGAGCTGCAAAGATCACTACTTGTTTAAGAGAAAACGGTACGAGAAAAGCGAAGAGAAGAATAATTTCTACAAGTTGAGCATGGCACACGTTATGGACATGGGGGAGGAAGAATAAATTTTCAAAGAGGAAGTAGCAACTATGTTAGGGGACCAGGAAGAGAAAACTCATTTGTAAATAGAAGTTCTATTATATGTTATCGTTCTCAAAATTTGAATGTCCAATTCTAGAAAAAGAAGTAAACTATGATGAGTTTGACGAGAAATAGTGGTTACTCCTAATGGCTCATGTCGAAGTTCAAGATATTAAAGACCAAGGGATATGGTTTCTGGATTTTGGTTGCTCATATCACATGATAGGAATGAAAAGTGGTTTGAAGAACTAGATGAAAATTTTAGTTGTGTTGATAGATTGGGAAATAACTCAATATTGTGTGTAATGGGAAAAGGAAGTGGTAGTTTTGAAGTGGATGGAATCATTCTAACTATGAGTGATGTTTACTTTGTACGACTTAACCAAGTATAGGCCAACTTCAAGAAAGACAAATGGTAATAATAATAAAAGAAGGTGCATGCAAAATTCATCATCATCAAAGAGGGAAAATTATAGACAATAACATGACTCTAAACCAGATGTTTATGATTCATGCTACATTAAAACTGCTTCCTAGGTAATGCTTAAGGGCTGTTGAGTAGAACTTGGAGAATCTATGGCATATAAGGTACGAGCATGTAAATCTTAAATTCATTATTGTTATACAAGAAACAAATGGTGAAGGGCCTACAAAAGTTCAAGGAAATTGTGGGGGGTTTGTGAAGTGTGTAATATTGGAAAGTAACACCAAGACAAAATACCAAAAGAAAAGTAATTGGAAAGCATCAGGAAAACTTGAATTGGTGCCGATTGCGGTGGTCCAATAACTCCAATCTCTCGTTGTGGTAAGAGATGCTTGCTAGTGTTTGTAGATGACTACTCTCGCAAAACCGTATTTATTTTCTTGTTGAAAAGTGAAATATTTGAGATATTTAAATGCTTCAAGAATCTAGTTTAGAAAGAAGCTCAGAAACATATATGTTGTTTACGAACAGATAGAGGAGTATAATTCACCTCAAACAAGTTCAATCAGTTCTACCTAGAGAATTAAATTATACGACAACTAACAATTGTTTTCATACCACAACAAATTGGGGTAGCCGATTGAAGAAATCAAATAATTATGGTGTGCTTCTTACTTATTGGAAAAGAGATTCCGAAGACCTTATGGAAAGAAGTTGCGAAGTAGACAAATCATGTGATTAATAGAAGCCTTACCAAAGCAGTAAACAAAATGGTACGTACCAAAAGAAAGATGGAGTAGATTGGAACCTAGAGTTGACAATTTTAGGGTGTTTGGATCAATTGCACACATAATATACCTGAGCAAAAGAGAACTAAACTTGATGATAGAAATTGTAAATGTATCTTAAGTAGAGTGAGTGGCGAACAAAGGCTTACCAGTTGTATGATCCAATATTAAAGAAAATTAAAGTAAATAGGGATGTCATATTTGAAGAAGGGGAGAAATGGAATTGGGACGTAAAATTAGAAGAAGAAAAAAATTACTCCTGATTGGAGTAACGATGGTAGTGACATAGAGGATTATGATGAAGAATTAGATATAGAAACTGAGGTGAGTAATGATGGAAACCATGATCATACATTAAAAAAATGAGGAATGATAACATGAATATCCACAACATAAGGAACAATGAGATAGATAGAGAGAGAGAGAGAGAGAGAGAGAGAGAGAGAGAGAGAGAGAAGAACACCTAGTGGACTGGAAGATTACGAAAGTGGTGAGGGTCTCTCTAAAGAATAACAAGAGGTCAAAATTATTTTATTTATGTCTAATGATAATCCCGTAAATGGTAAGGAAGCAATGAATGATGTAAAATGAATAAAAGCCATGAAATGTGAAATAGAAGCCATCGAGAAGAATAAAACATGGGAGTTAGTGAATCTACCAACACAAGCTAATAAAATTGGAGTGAAATGGATTTACAAAACCAAATTGAATGAAAAAAGCAAGGTTGATAAGTACAAAGCTTGACTTGTTGCAAAAAGGTCTACACAAACAGAAGGGTTAGACTATAATTAAGTATATGCTCATATTTCTCAATGGTACACAATTCAAATGTTATTTTGTGCATATGATTTGTCACACTTATAGGTTCTTATGTTCATATTCTATGAATAATTCTCCGCTTTTTGTGTAAATATGTATAATTTGTATATAATTTAGTTTTCGATTCATTTATGTACCGTTTAATAGTTTTAATATCTTTTTGTAGGTATTGTTTCATATTTGGAGCATTGAGGAATAACGTGTCGATGTCACGACCCCAAATGCACGTTTTCGGAATAAAAGACCATTTTTAAGAAATTTCATCAGCAAAGCACTTAATGGAAGTTGTAACGTGCTATGAGGGATTTTGCTAAGTTTGGAAGAAGCGTGATTTTTGAGCTTGTTTAGAGAAATTTTAGGCGGTTTGATGTGTAAAATAAGGAAGTCATGTTTAGTGTACCAGGCCCGCTTTGTGTGGTCTGTGATCCGCTGTCGCGCGGATCAAAACGAGTGTTTGTAAAAACGTAGTATAGCGATAATGTGACGCAAATAGTCTCACAAGTATTCTTTATTCTAGTAACTGACTACAGTAACAATTTTTTGGGGGTTTGGTTTTAGGGTCGAATAACAAAACTGATTAAAAAGTGAGTACTTGAATAAGTTAAAACGAATTAACCTACTGCATCGACTTCCGACTTATCATTGATTCTATAAAATTCTAATTTCCCAAACGGGTATGATCCTATTCGATTATAAAAACTACTGACAAGCGCAATAACAATTATATAATAAATAAACTTGAATTCCAAATTAATCAGACAAATTATAAGCTATTGTAAATCAAGCAAATGCAAATTGATCATACGCAATAATGCAAAAGCTACATTAACGCAAATTTGCTTCAAGGTTAAACAACAATCGAATTTAAGAATTCTATCCTAACAATTAAATTAAGCAAGCAATTGAAATTATTGGAAGAATTCAAAGGAAAATAGATAAATATGAAATTTATAAAAGAACCTCTAAGTGGAATTCGATTACACAGTAGGTTGATTCTTGGAAGATTAGTTCCTCATGATTAGTTCAAGCTCTCAATCCTCAATAGTATTTCATGAATAGTGAAAAAAATTGATAGTGAACAGTGCACGACTACCTAGGTAATAGAGGAAAACAAAATAATTCGGTTTACAACCCAACTTGGTCAAATACATAACCCATGACCAAAACAAATAACCCAAAATAAATTATAAACCTAATGCTGCAACTTCAAAAACATTTTCAGATCTTCTACAGTCCGAATAAGCTTGTGATTTCTAAATGAAAGTCGTAGCTCTTTCTCTTAGCTTTCCAACGCCTATTAGAACGCGTCGATCCGATATTCATAGCTCCAGTTATGAATTTTTCCGTGAAAACTGTTAAGCTAAAAATTAAATACGAAAATCCAATTAAACCAAAAATAAACTAAATTGGAAAAATATTATAAAATATAAAAATAAGTAAATAAAAACATAGAAATGCTTAAATACAAACATGGAAGAATGTGCATTAAAATGCACTGATCAAATTACCCCACACTTGAACTTTTGCACTCCGAGAAAAATAAAATAAAAAGAAACACAACAACATCATCAATTGCTCATTCCATGCTACAAACTCTTCTTCGATTAAGATTGAATTGATAGGTACTAATCTTGCACACTAAGGATATCGTAGGAACACAAATCCATAATTGTGCAGACATAAGCCTCTTACATATACAAATCAATATGAATCATGTTATTATACCAAAGTTTAACTTACTCATCCTCTTCTCTTTCATTCTGGCGCAATCACATTAAGCTCGTTATCTCCACACACTCATAGTAAGGCGACCGATTAGTGACTCTGATCCTTTTTGTATGGGGTTCTTGTACCTTAGTGGTATAACCCTATGCTTACCTAATTATAGTTTTAGGGATCGAAAAGAATCGCCTACCAAGTTCAGCACCAGAAATCTCTAAACCAACTAACAATGGGTCTTGAAATCATTTTTTTGTAGGTTTTACAATCTTTTTACTAAGTGACCGGGTGAGAGTCACCAAAATTAGAAGGTGCATTCCTTTTTTTCAAATAAAACTTGGATCACTCACTTATTTTCATTGGCATCCTCACGTACAACATGTGTGAGATGGTGTCAACTGCAAAGATAAAATACTCAAGGGAAGAATCAGAATTCAAGGCTATGTCATAGTAAGTATTCAAATTAACTTCCATATGCAAGAGACTTACGGTGTTAAGACGATACCAATCTTATGGAATTTTCCCAAGTCTCACAACTAACCTCAGATTAATCTATAGCCTAAAATTTTCATGAAAAAGTGTTTCAAAATTATTATTTTTACTTAAAGAAAAGAAACAAACGAAAATAAAAAACAAATAAACCAAAACAAAAACAAACAAAAAAATGATTCTCTCCCCCACACTTAAAACATGCATTGTCCTCAACGAAAGAAACAACCATAAAATAGAGAAAGGAGAGATAGGAAAGAACACACCTGAGCAGTCATGGTAGATATGTGATCACATAAGTAGACTTTATCAATGAGATCTCTTCTATAGCTTCATGTTCCAATGTGGGGCTCTCATGGAATAACTTAATAAATAGTCTGTTGACTTTGCAATTTTGATCAATGTCTTCACTTTTTATTCCAGGATCAAAGAATTTTCTTCTAAAATTAATAGTTTCGAATGAGCACGTGAAAGTGATCTCATCTTTCACAACATCAAGGATCAAAAGGTTATGGGGATGCCTCACTGCTTTTGATACATCTTCAAATGAGATCCTATGCATACACATGGACAAATTAATATCATAAATGTCATCCAAGGTCCATTCAATTTCCTTCTTATGTTCTTGCAATATATGTAACAACATTTGTTCCTGTTCAAATTCAAGTTTAGAAGAAACTATTACAAACAATTTTTCTTTAAATTCTAAAAACAAAGGGTATGAATTTAGCTCTAAAGCAGATGGCTTCTCAATGGATGGCAAAATTTTGGCAACAAGAGCTATATTTACATCTGCAACATCAACTTTGCTAGAAGAAATCTTAAAAGAAAAATCACCATGTAAAGAAACTTCAATTTCAGTACAAACTGAACATAAGTGAGTATCGGTGCAAACATCACAAGTATAGGTGTCATCAAAATCAGACAAAGAAGAGAAATCAACAAAGAGTGAACCAATAGTAGCAAGTTCTCTTAAGATTCTATTGTGGTCAGTCATGATATGATTATAAAATTTTAAATCAAATAAAATCACTATCTCTAATAAGAATCAAATCAAAATCAAAATTAAGTCAACACAAAATCGAATAAAATCAGGAAGCACTATAATGTAGCAATTATGTAACTGCCAACAATGTCCCTGTTGAAAAAAAATCAAATGGAAAAATAGAAAAGAGATTAAAATAAAATCTAAAAATTATGAAAATATGACTAAAAATCAAATAAAATAAAATCACGAACCTACAAATTTTTTTGGATTATTTTAAAAATATGAAAATAGAAATTAAATCAAATAAAATAGAAAAAGAGGAATTTGTGATTTTGAGGGTCGAACTCCTTTAGAATTCTATTCTAAGAGAGTATTGTTCGTCGATTTTTTTTTGAAGTACCGGAAAAAATTTGGATCAATTCGAAACAATAGTTCACAAACTTACTTGACTGGCTGGAATACAAACCATTATATTGCAATCGGTATTACAACCACGAAAATCAACAATCGAACAAAAAACAAGAAAAAATGCAAGAACACTACACCTAAAACTAAATTATTGGCTAATTCGACAAGACTCCCGACAACAGCCAATTTGATCATTGCGGATCAAAACGAGTGTTTTATAAAACTGTAGTTTAGCGATAATGGCTCGAGTCATATCACAAGGATTCTTGTCTGAATTAACCAACTGAAATTGATTTGGGGGGTTTGAGTTTCAATTGACAATAACAAAAGTAAAATCACGAGCTTGATAACAATTATAATTAACATATTAATCTACTGCGTCCGATTTCCCACTTATCATCGATCAAAATAATTCTCAATTCCTAAGCAGAATATATTTCCTTTTCGATTATAATAACAATCATACAAGTGACAATTGATATTACACGATAGACATTCCTAATTTGTGAATTAAGCAAACGGATGAGATAAAGCAATCGTGAATTAAGCAAACACGATAAACTGACGCGAATTAAGCAAACGCTATAAAAGTATAGGAACATGCAATAATCGAAATAAATCAATCTAACCTTGGATAATATTGAATTAAGCAAACAACATATCAAAGATCAGAATTGAAAAGAAATAGATTAATTGGAAAATATAAGAACTGCAAAGTGTCGGCGGAATCGATTACAGCAGATTAATTGTGTGAGAATCAGTTCTCCATTACAATTATTCAAAAGAAAAAGTATTTCTCTCGTGAATAGAATTTTCAAGTTACTGTAGCGGCTACTAGGTAATAGAGGAAAACAAAACAAATCGGTTTACAACCCAACTGGGTCAAATACATAACTTAGGCCCAAAACGAATAACCCCAAATAAATTATATATCTAATTCTACAGCTTCAACGAATTTTTCAGGTCTTCTATAGTCCGAATCAGCTTGTGACTTCTAAATGAAAGTCTTATCTCTTTCTCTTAGCTTTCCAACTCATATTAGAACGCTTGGATCCGATACTCATACCTCTAGTTATGAATTTTTCCGTGAAAGCTGCTAAAGCTGAAAATTAAATACGAAAGTCAAATTAAACCAAAAATAAACTAAATTGGAAAAACATTATAAAATATAAAAATAAGTAAATAAAAACATAGAAATGCTTAAATACAAAGATGGAAGATTGTGCATTAAAATGCACTGATCAGTCTGCGTTTTTAAGTTTTGTATAAATAGCTCAAAATATATTTTTGTTAGGATATATCATCCTTTTCCCCTTTGGAGATGCTCTGATCCAATTATTTGTAGTTTTGAGGTTTACCCAACATCATTGGGTGATGCATCTTGTCGATTGGCTATGGATTATCTCAGATCGTGTTGATACCGCGAGAAGTTTCCTATTCATCTCCTTATTCCCCATGTATCATTCCAATAGCGGTTTTTGTATGTATATCTTTACTCTTCTTGTATGCACATTTTTTGATCATGGGATTGTATATATGTTTGCTTTACAAATATTTATTGATGTTGTTTATTGACCTTTTTGCATTTATTTTTAGAGTTTGTGTTGTTCTAGAGATAGACTTCACGAATCTTGGTTAGAGAATGATATCTATTAGTTTCTTGACTCTAGAGATAAGTTAAGAGCTAATAATCATTGTGGGTTTTGATTATGAAATGCATCCGGGTTGTTTGAGTTGCGCACAAAATGGACGCCAAGTGTAATGCGATGTCTCACTTTGTGTTAGAAATATCCTTAGTGTGAGCGATACGATGATTTTGAGTATCGTAGGTTGAGTGCAATTGATCCGAAAGTTTAAGTATTTGTGGTAGAGTGATATTTAATATCAAAATGAATTATCTTAGGCTACATATGATTGTTTATCGATTTCTTTATTGCTTTATTTACATTTTACCTTTCAACCTTTTCCAAACTTAGAGTCGAGGTTGTCAAACGATAGTTTTCCCTCTCACTAATTCCTGTGGAGACAATATGATATAACCTATATCACTAGGTAAAATAATACTTACTTTTGGGTATCTTAACATGTTACTAGTCATGGGTCATCATTCTAAACATCCAAATAACATCATTAAAGGGTATCTTAACATGTTACTAGTCATGGGTCATCATTCTAAGTTGAAAAACACAATTCCTCTTCAAACCCTAACATTCAAAGATTCTAGAAATTGAAATTGAACAACCTAGCATGTTATTAATCACTACCCAACAACATACAAGTAAATAATAACATGGATTCTCCCCCTTACCTCTTGAATATTCCTTTTATAGGGCTTCCTCTTCACTTTCCTCCTTTATCCTCTTCTCTTCTCTTCTTTCTTCTTTCACCAAATGACAATTCTAATTATGATTTCCTTATAACGCTTTACTAACTAGGATTGTCTTAATGGACTTAATACTTAACACCTCTTCATTACTTATATTTATAATTCTCAGGCCCAATACCAAATAACTACAATTCTACTAAAAAAACACATATTCAAATAATTCAATTTCCATTTAAATTGCCCAATTAAATTAATTATCACATAATATAATATATAATAATAATTAATAATTAGCTATTAAAATCGGAATGTTACAACTCTCCCCCACTTAAAATATTTTCACCCTCGAAAATTACCTTAAGCGAACAACTCGGATACAAATCCTTCATCGACATTCAAGCTCCTAAGTCACATTACCATTAGCGGACCTCACCATGCCACTTTCACTAAAGCGATTTCCTTCCCTCGAAGTTGCTTAACTTTCGATCCTCGATACACAGAAAAGTCTCAACCGTCAAATTATCTCTAACTTGCACATCATCTAGTGGCACATGAGATATATCTAACATATATTTACTCAATTGAGATACATGGAATACGTCATGAAGATTAGCAAGTTCGACGACAAATGAATTTGATAGGCTACTTCACCAACTTTCTCAGCAATTTGATAAGGACCAATAAAATGCGGAGTCAACTTCCTTGAATTTAATGCTCTACCAACACCAGACACAATAGTAACTCTTAAAAACACATGATCTCCTTTCTCAAAGCTAAGATCTTTCCTCCTCTTATCATGATAACTCTTCTGACGACTCTGGGCAATCTTCATCTTTTCTCGAATCATCTTAATCTTATTCGTATTCCGTTGAACTATCTCAGTCCAACCACGAACTTTTTTACCAACACAAAGGCGTCCTACACCTTCGTCCATACAAAGCTTCAAATGGAGCCATTCCACTACTCGAATGAAAACTATTGTTATAGGTAAACTCAATCAAAGTCAAATAATTATCCCAAGCACCTTCATGCTCTAGAACACAAGCTCTCAAAAGATATTCCAATGATTGAATCGCCCTTTCAGTCTGACCATCGGTTTGCGGATAATAAGCCGAACTCAAACACAACTTTGTACCCAAAACATTTTGCAAACCTTCCCAAAAATGCGAAGTAAACCTCGGATCTCTATCCGAAACAATACTCGACAGAACACCATGGAACCTCACAATTTTCTCAATATACAACTTAGCAAAATTTTCCATAGGATAATCCATCAAAATTGAAATAAAGTGAGAATATTTTGTCAATCTATCCACAATAACCCAAACAGGATCATGACTACTCGAAGTCCTTGAAAATCCAAAAACAAAATCCATAGAAATGCAATCCCACTTCCACTCAGGAATGGATAACGGCTACAATAAACCAGACAGTTTCTGATGTTCAATATTAGACTTCTGACATATTAAACAAGAATACAAAAACTCAGCAATATCCTTCTTTATACCTGACCACCAAAATGACTTCCTTAAATCTTGGTACATCTTGATAGCACCAGGATGAATACTCATATCACTTCGATGTCATTCATCAAGAATTCTCTTTCTCAGATCGCCAACATCATGAATACAAACTCTACCACGACACCTCATGATACCATTCTCATTAACCCGAAAATCACCACCTCGGCCTTCATTGATCAACACCAACTTATCAACCAAAACCAAATCAGATTTTTGACCTCTCTCATCCAAAATACCACTAGTAAGCTTCAACATACCAAGCTTAATACAAGAAGATGTCGCTTCACAAACTAAACTCAAATCTCGAAATTGTTCAAGAAAATCCTATTCTCGCACCATCAACATCGACATGTGCAAAGACTTCCTACTTAATGCATCATCCATAATGTTCCCTTTACCCGGATGATAATTCAAACCAAGATCATAATCCTTCAAGAGTTCTAACCATATTCTTACCTCATATTTAATTCCTTTTGATCAAACAGATACTTCAAACTCTTATGATTGTTATACACCTCAAATATCGAACCAAACAAATAATGCCTCCAAATTTTCAACACAAACACAACTGTGGCTAACTCCAAATCATGCATCGGATAATTCCTCTCATGAACTTTAAGTTTCCTCGAAGCATAAGCTACCACTTGCTTATTCTTCATTAACACACCTCCTAAACCCATCAATGAAGCATCACAATACACCACAAATGGTTCTGTCAGATTAGGCAAAATCAAAATAGGAGCGATCGTTAACCTTTTCTTAAGCTCATGAAAATTAGCTTCAAAGTACAAACAAAAGCTTGGCCTTTCTTTGTCAATTGCGTCAACTAGAAAATCCTTCAATGAACTTACGATAATAATCACCAAACCAAGAAAACTTCAAATCTCGAAAGCAGTTTTGGAGCTTCCATCGAGATACACCCTCAACCTTAGAAGTATCCATAGAAATACCACCACTCGAGATCACATGCCCAAGAAAACTCACTTACTTCAACAAAAACTCACACTTAGAAAGCTTAGCATACAACTTCTTCTCTTTCAACACTTACAACATAATCCTCAAATGCTCAGCATGATCTTCTTCACTTTTAGAATAAATTAGAATAACATCAATGAACACAACAAATTGATCCAAATACTCATGAAAAATCCTATTCATATATTCCATAAATACACCCGGAGCATTAGTCACACCAAATGGCATTACAGAATACTCATAGTGACCATACCTTATCCTAAAAGCAGTCTTCTAAATATTCTTAGCTTTCACACGAATCTGATGATAACCAGACCTCAAATCAATCTTACTGAAAACACAAGCACCAACCAACGGATCCATCAAATCATCAATCTTAGGAAGTGGATAGTTGTTCTTAATAGTAACCTTGTTCAGTTGCCTATAATCAACACACAACCTCATAGAACCTTCCTTCTTCTTTACCAACAAAGCAGGTGCACCCCATGGAGATACACTCGAACGAATAAACCTCTTCTCAAGCAAATCCTCAAGCTGACTCTTCAACTCTTTTAACTCAGAAGCAGACATCTGATATGGAGCATTCGAAACAGGACTAGTTCCAGGAACTAAATCAATCGAAAGCTCAACCTCACGCTCTGGAAGCAAATCACTTACATCTTCAGGAAATACCTCAGGAAAATCACAAACAACAGGAAATTCACCCATAGCTTGTTTCTCACCGAGAGCCAACGATGCCAACAAAGCAAACAACACAACACCATCTTTTAAAGATTCACCCACTTGCTTAGCAGACAAAAACAAATCATTCTCGACACCAGAATCAAGAAAGATAACCGTTTTTTCAAAACAATTGATAAAAACATGATTGAATTCCAACCATTTCATACCAAGAATCACATCCAATTGATCTAACGGAAGACAAACTAAATCCATCCAAAAATCTCTACCAAAAATACTCAACGGACAATTCAGACATGCAACAGAAGTAAAAACAAAACCCATAGTAGGAGTATCAATAATAATATTTCCATGCATATCAGACAATTCAAGATTCAACCTCTTAACACAATCTGCAGAAATAAAAGAATGTGTCGCACTAGTATCAATGATAGCAATAAAAGGTGTACCATTAATAAAGCATGTATCTCGGATAAGCCTATCCTTAACCGGAGTCTCAACACCAGACAATGCAAATTCTTTCCCTTTAGCTTGCTATTTCTTTGGCTTCTCACACGTAGTACTAACATGACCTTGTTCATCATAGTTGTAACAAGTCACATCCGTAAAATCTACAATCGGGATATTTGTGACTTGACTTGCCACACCTAAAGCGCTTCCAACATCCTTTCCGACATCCTTTCCACAATCGAAGCATGATACCCTTCCACACCACACTTGTAACACTTAAGCGGAGTAGATGATCCTCCCCACTCGGCTTCTTGCCACCATTAGCTTTCTTATCATCATACGGTTTCCACGGAATTGACCTTTTCCTTTCCTATCATTCATATTCTTGTAGTAAGAAGCACTCTCCCTACTATCCTCATCATAAATTCTACTCTTGTTCACCAACTCAGAAAAATGAGTAATCTGCTGATATTCAATAGCCTTCTTGATATCAGGTCTCAAACCATTCACAAACTTCAGACACTTAGATCTTTCAAATTAAAACAATACATATATATCGGTCATAATCATAACACATATTTGACTCTCATGCTTTAAAACGAAATCATGCATTTCACAGCGGATTATTTCTTATTCACAGATATTATCACTGATTACATCCCATACTATAACCATCAGATGAAAAAGCGATGAATCCATAACATAATCAAGTCATCATAATTCATACATCGGCACCAAGGCCACATCAACATAGTATCTCAATCATATAAGTCAAAATAGATGAGAATATATAACAAATATCATCAAAGCATAAATTCAGATAAATCCCGTGTTACATGACCAAACCAATGACTCAACTACCTAGTATAGGATAAACTAGCTAAACTCCTCAACTAGAATTCATAATATAACATAATTAATAAATGAAACATAAATGTAAATTTCGTACCTCTCCATCCCATAAATGTCTAGCCACATGGGTGGGATAATGTGAAGATAAGTCGAAGGCCTCCTCCAAAGATCCGAGGGACCTCGTGTCGCTTGGTCGCCTTCTTGGTGCCGCCTTTGTCGTCGGTGCCTCTGCTGGCCTTGGTACTGGTACCTAATGTACTGGGGGATGTAGGATCAGGTCTCACCTCAGACACCCCTGCCTATGCAGCAGATGTAGATCCTGTCTCAAAAATCTGCGGTGGTGAGGAGGGTGAGGATGTGCGTCTGCGGTATGAAGGAGGCGAGGAGGGATGGACTATAGACTCCCGTATGCTACGGGATGAAGGAGTAGAAGGAGCAGAATCAGAAGGAGCAGGTTGTGCCTCGGACATAGCCTATCTGGATGTCGACGGAGCCTGTGTGGCGTGAGTCCTCGGAGGTCGTGTGGCCTGACTCCTCTCTCTCTGTAAAGAAGCATGTTGTGTAACCCAGTCATGTCTTAAACGATCGTCTCGCTCAGACATATCACCTGTCTTAAACGATCGACTCATAGAGGAAAAAATGAAGAAAAAAATTATGCAAACAGATATCAAAATTTATTTCGGTTTTGTTCATCCCTAAAATCGAAATAAATATCTAGTTACCTCTCGAAATAAAACAACGGAAACCACCAACCCAAATTCCCAAATGCCTCAAAATACACAGATTGATCGTCAAAAATAATTTACAAATAGTATTTTAATGACTCCTAATGATGTAAACTACATAAAACAACACATTTCAATCCCTATTTCACTAGTTTCAATCGATTTTACATACTCTAAAAATGTGTAAATCACTTGATTGATTGAGAGTTGTTTGTTGCTTGATTGGTTGAGATTTGGTTGTTGCTTGATGATTTGTGTTGATTGTTTGAGAGAAAAATTGATATTGGTGAGAAGGGTTTTGAGAGAGTTTTTGAAAATGTTTCTGTTATGGGGAGGGGAAAGGTTCGCGCGATGTAAGTTCATTAATGTACCGGAAATATATTTCCGATAGCATGCCGTAAATAAATCTCCGATTTGCACCCAAACTGAATTTTATTGAATGGGGTACTAACCTGAAATTTATTTTCAGTATGTTAAGAACAAAAATGAAATTTCGCAGGAGTGGCTAAAAAGGACATGAAGTAGATTAAAAAATTCACTTTATTTTCTACGACATTTTGTAATTCCTACTCATCACTATTCCTTTTTTTAGTCAATTTATTCCTCTCTCTCGCACAACATGTGACACTTAAGGAAAGACCAACTTTTTATTCATTAGACTAGTGAGATTCCAAAAATATATTTTTATTTTATTCTTACATAAATTACACTTAATTACTATTAATTGAATCCATAATTAATAACTTCATCAATTTATATGAACATTATTAAAAAGCCTAGTTGTGGAATGTTACAATATTGTTTTGTCGTGTAACCGAAAAAAGGGATTAATAATATATTTTTTGGTTTTTTCTGTCGACAAAATACTACTATAGTAAATATTTGACATAAAGATAATTCAAATACTATTTCCTAAACTTTGCAAATTCCTTTTGACCCAACAATAATTGTTTTGTTTGTAGTGAATCCTATAGACATAGAAATCCTTATAATTATTGGCAATAAATATGGTTTTCTCTAGTATTTACGCTCCTCTAATATATAAATAATTGTGATTTCTTTTATTTTTTATTAACCAAGTGTGCTAGCTTAACACAACATATTACTCGTATTTTCATAAAACTATTTTTTTAAGATGAAAGGCTTTTTTTCTCTTCTTCTATTGTTTTGTATTTCATCACTTAGTATGAGCTCTACATTTGTAAATCAAAACCAAAGTGGTCAAAACTTTAATGTTGTTAGCTATGGAGCCAAGGGTGATGGAAAGACAGATGATTCAAATGTATATCTTTTTTATTTCATGCATTTTTTTCATATATTTTATTTCTTATGATACAAAATCTCCTAAATCTAATTCAGTTATATAAACTTTTATATAAAAGGCTTTTCTAAGAGCATGGGAAGACGTGTGTGGTACCACCGAAGGCAACCCAACACTTATAATACCTCTAGATAAAACATTTATGTTGCAACCTATGAAATTTCGAGGTCCTTGCAAATCTGAAACAGTTAATGTTGAGGTGGGTTATAAATAATGAATATATTTAGTATCCCGTGTCAATATTTAATTTTAATTTTAATTTAATAAAAATAATATTGTCAATATTTTGTTTGACAGATAATGGGAACTATTATTGCCCCAAAAAATAGGGAGAGTTGGAAATGGGATAATAGTGATAGTGAATCATGGATTACATTCTCTCATGTGAATGGCCTTGTTATTAGTGGAGATGGAACAATTGATGGTCAAGGTAATTCTTGGTGGAACAAAGTTGGCGAAGGTGATAGACCAACAGTAAGTTAGTTATTTAAATGATTTTTATAATATTTTGAGTCTTAGAATTAAAGTTTATATTTTCATTTAAAATAATATGTATGTGTAGGCTCTTCGAATTATTGGATGTGAAAATATAAAACTAAGTGGTTTAAGACACATCAATAGTCCAAAAAATCATTTAAGCATAAATTCATGCGGGTGCTTTAATCTTCAATCTTCGTATGACTGCTCCAGAAGATAGTCCTAATACCGATGGGATTGATATTTCATCGTCAACACATATAGTCATCCAACAATCGATCATCTCAACAGGTTTAATCCTAAATTATTCTCTTTTATTATATTATTAATGATATGTGTTTTTCATAAATTATTTACATGTTATTAATTTTCTTAACAAATATTTATCATAGGAGACGATTGTGTCGCCATTAACTCAGGTTGTAAGTTCATAAATATAACTGATGTTTTATGTGGACCTGGTCATGGCATTAGGTTAGTTAATAAAATGATCTTGTGATTTTATTTTAGTTTTTACATTATGTAATTATTTCATCGACATTGATTAACCTCTAAATACTCTAGAATGTGATGTTGAATACATAGTGTTGGAAGTCTTGGAAAAGGTGGGAGTTATGCTACAGTAGAGGATGTTTATGTACGAAATATAACCTTCAGGGGAACAACTAATGGTGCTAGAATCAAGACATGGATAGTAAGAACTATCTATATTTAATTGGATAATTAATTAATCGCAAAAAAATACCAACTTTTTCGTATGTTTTGTTTGATTCAGGGAGGATCCGGATATGCGAGGAAAATAACTTACGAAAATATTAAACTTTTTGGTGTGAAGAACCCAATCATTATTGATCAGCATTACGATCCTTATCAAGGGGTAGGAAAAGTTGTTAAAGTGAGTGATGTTACTTTCCGAAACTTTGAAGGAACCGCAGACGACGATGAAGCAATTGAATTGAATTGTGATCGTACTGGATGCACCAAAATTGTACTCGAAAATATTAAAATAACTGGTCTTGATGGAAAGAAACTATCTGCATCATGCAAATATGCACAAGGGTCATGCTCTTCATGCATACCAAATGTCCCATGTCTTCGTTGAAATTATCATAGGTTAAGTGTTTTAGCTCATAACTTTGTATATGAATAATTAAAAGAATAACTTTTGATTCTAAATTTCAAAAGAAGGTTAAGTTGTTTCTTTAGAAAGACATTATTGTCTATATTTAAAATTAATTGTACCAATTTATGATATAGTAATGAAATAATTTGTCATGTTTTTGTTTAAGAGTGAGATTATTTAATTGCACTTTTGTTTTATGCGATACATAGACACTATTTTGTAGGATTAATTATTTGAATTTTTTTAAGAAAAAGTTGTCTATTTGCTTCTCCAAGTCAAATAATAATATTTAATGAAAATATAATATCCAATTTTTATATTTTTTTTCTTTCACATATGTATAAATCATTATTAGATAAATTACACAAATAAATCATCTTAAACTATTTTATTTGTATTTTGTATTGGGGTAATTTCACTATATCATAAGAAGGAAGACTCAGGAATACAAGATTCAGACTCAATGTCTTAATTATGCAGAGTGGCCACTGTGGGAAATATAGATAGCCCGATACACCATGATGACATCAACATCTAGGTGAAAGACCACCAATTTGGATTTGGGCCAACCAAATCAACTCCATTGCATATTTATTTAGTAAACATGGACAATGACGTGACCTAGTAGCAACCTAATAAAGTCCAACCAATGAATGATATTCACCTCAATAGATTCTAAGGAGACTTAATCCCTTCTATACCATATCTCTCCGTTGTGGAGTTAGGGAAAGCCATTATATAACCCATGCCCAAGGAGCCTATACAAATATCCCAACCCGAGGGTTGAAGAAGGGGCCAATTGATATCAAAATTTTCACCTAAAAATGATACTCAGAGCTTCTAACTTTTCATTACAAGTTATTCCTAATCACTATCAAAATACCTAAACAGCACAGATAAAATTACAAATATAGGTTTATCTATAGCTGGTGAAACGTCTTCAACTATATCTTTGGAGTTTTAATTTCCTAGTTTCATGGAGAGAAGACAGGAGGCGCTGAAGACTTATGAGTCAAGCAACCCTAGTTGTTGTTACTCTATTTAAAGGGTTGTAATCCTTATTTTGCAGTTGGTCGTTCCAGTTTTAGAGAATTTTAGTTTTTACTTTTGGTTGTTCATTGTTTTGATTGTTATTTGTTTATTGTGAGCCTCTCTTGTTAGTTACTTGAGAAGAAGGTTTTTAAGTTGTTAGTTTTCAATCACCATAAGCTTTGAAGAAAGCGTGATTGTGTGTCTTTGAAGAGTATCTTCAGTCTTTAGTTGTTTTTAGTATCATGGGTTGTGGTACTGAGAGAGTGAGCGGAGGATTCTCATATCTAAGTGTGGTATCTTAGGTAGAAGGATCACTGGGTAGTTTGATTAAGTGAGGAGGTGTAAATGGGGAAGTTTTAGCTCTGAATTAATACTATTAATAGTGAATTTCATCCCTGGCTTGTAAGCCCCTGGACGTAGGTTATTTAGAGCCGAACTCCAAGACAAATTTAGCCCTTGTGGTCGATACTGTAACTTAGTATTTCCTGTTATGATTTGTTGTATGTTTGTGATATTCATTATGTGGGGTATGCTCGTTAGATGTATGTCTTTTCTAGTGTGGGGCGACTAGTCAAAGGGGGTCATTTCGACTTCCAGGCTTGATCCGGAACTCAAGTCCTGATTGGGGGCCTAAGATCGGTGGCGTGAACGTCCCATCGCGAGCTTGGGGTTCTGCCAGCGGTGTACTTAGACCAAGAGTCTCTATTTATTTATTTTTGAATTTAATAGCTTAAATTCAAATTTAATTAAATAAAATGCAAAAAATAAAAGATAAGGCAAGATGGGCTAGATATTTACATGGCTTGGGGTCCAAGATAGCTCATTACAAACTGTCAATTTCGTTCAAGAAGATTGAGGGAAGATTGAACATATTTGGAAAGATTTTGTGAAATTTTTCAAATCAAATATTCTCCATTCAAGGAGAACATTTTCTCTCAATGGCTTGACCTAATTTCATTCCTCTATAAATACATGGCTTTCTTACAAGTTCAGGAGGCTTTGGAGACAACCCTTATACGTGCTTTCAACCCCTTGCAAGATCCCTAAAATTCTCAAAAATTCTCAAATTGTATTCCAACTTCCAGCTAGATTCAAGAGCTTCCAAGCATTGATTCTTGTTCCTGAGGTGCAGTAGGGTAAGAATGGATCATAATCCATGGTCAGAACATGCTAAATCGTGCCATCAATGAGCATCCATATTCATGTTTTGTTGAAAATCGTATTTTGCTTTTACCTGTTTATTGATTTTTGACTATGCTAATGTGTTCATGAAGTCTTTTAGAGGGTTTGATCCATCCTCCACAAGTTTTGATCGTAAATCACTAGATGCCATTGTTGGGGCATGAACTTAGTGAAGATCCGGTTTCCACGATGCAAGCCATTTTAGGACAAACAAACGCTACCATTAGATTCGTAGCATCCTAATTTGTGGATCTGGATTATTCTTGTTTGCGTTTTCATGTTTTCGGTTTTAGCATTTGAGCATGATCGGAGAAGGCCGAGCCTTGCTCGGTGCTTGACTTGAGGCTTCTAACCCTTTATTTATGGGTTCGGAAGGATGAATGTATCACCGTCACGTTCGCACTATGTCACTCTCTCGTGTCATGGGTTCAAACCCCATCTTTTGCAATATTTTTCCTTTTGCCTTGCCGTTGCCGGAAATTATGCCCCATAAGCTCTAGTTTACGGCTAGCGTGTCAACCACGCGCATCAAAGCTCCGCTTAGCCTCGCAGTATCCCAAGTTCCAACCGGATCCCCGAGCCGGGAACATGCCCGAGCTCCGACACGGACCCACAAGACGCCACGCCCGGTACCTATTTTGGACCCATCTCGCAGAAACCCGGAAGTTCCAACCACGGTGCCTCAACAAGAAATTTCCCGAAAACTCCGCTAGGATGGCTTCCTCGCACTTATGCATTTTTTCTTTTTCATTTCCATATTTTATTATTTTTTAATTTCATAATTAATTAAAAATTAATAAATTAGGTTAAACAATTAGGATTAATTAGACAACTTCAGTAATTTTTTCTTTATGCTTAATTAATTAATTTAGGGCTAGAATTAATTAATATTTCTTAAAAAATTCAATTAAAATCAATTAGACTTAGGATTATTCTTCATAACTTTAAAAAAATTCAAAAAATGCTAGGATTAGTTTTCTATTCAGTCATTTATTTTCTCGCATTCTTTTCCAATATTATGTAGCTCATGGGATGTAATAGCTTTAATTAGGTTTTTTACTTTCCTATATTATGTAACGCCCCAAATCCATGTAATAGCGTAGGATTTACTTTCTCGCACTTTACTTTCCGCATTTACTTTCCGCACCTATAAAGCTAGTAATTAGGCGTGTATGGAAAGACTTAAAACAACGTAGATCACTTCTAATCACAAGATAAATTATCCGAACTCAATACACTCTTTTCACATGCACCCTAGGTATTCTCTCTCGTTGCCTTATGAATAAATGGTCAAGTCCCTCGAATGTGGGGTATCTTAGCACTATTGCCTACGAAATATATCATCATAGTCTCTTGATACAAAGATCATAGTCCCCGATGTTCCCTACGAATACATGATCTAGTCCCTCGTTTGTTGCTTACGAAAGTGATGATCATCCCTACGAATGTGCTAGGATACTCCTACCTTCTATGGCCATATGTCCTTTACATCCAAAGAATAGGGTTACCTACCAACTAATGGTATGGATAGCACTATTCTAAAGTAAAGTAAAATGACACGGCGACCGTTACGAGTAGTGATAGACTCTTAATTGCTTGCTCTATCAAAACATCTTTTCACACCTCACACTTTTGAAAATATTTTCAAACACTTTGTATACATTCTAGCGTGAATCATTACAAAGTTCCTTTTCCAAAACGAAAATTTCGAACACTTATACATTCCGGCGTGAATCATTACGAAGTTAAATGCCTTTTCAAAACATTTTCAAACACACACACAAAACAAATTTTAAAGTGAGCTAAAGCAATTAAGACGGGCTCTTTTGTTTCATCTCAATTGAAATTTGATTTTCTCTTCCTTGTATGAGCTTGCAAATTGGCATGTCTTGTGGGATTCCTTGGTCCTCAAGATTGATAGAAATCAACCCAACTTGTTTTACACCTTGTTTTCATATTTTATTTAATTTAAAATTGAATTAAATGCTTTTAAATTAAAAAATAAATCAAGAAATTAGGAAAAGGTCGTGGTAAGGCATCAAGAGGTCATAAATAATATTATGATCAAGACGGGCTCTTATTTTGGTTGGGGTTAGGAGTTTGGATCGGGAGACGATCGGAGCTTTGCTCCGGCGTCTCTGCGTTGTCTTTGACCGGCGAGGACCGGTGACCTAGGCGTGGCGCGTTCTGATTCGTCCTCTCGTTACAAGCGGGCCCCACGTTTGACTTGCTTTGAAAATTCAGAATGACACGTTGCAACACTTATAATCCAATGCTTGCAATCCAATAACACCAAGGCAGCCTAGCTCAGATTGTAACGTGTTTGTTGGTTTATTCAGGAGGTCTTGGGTTCGATCCTGACTTCCTCACTTTCTTTTTACCACTTTACAAAACTAACTCTTTTTTTTTTCTTAATATTTTCTATTTCAATTTATTTTCTTTTCAAATAATTTTCTCATGCATTTAAAAATCACCAAAAATAATTTCCTTTTCCATTTTAATCAGAAAAATGTTTATTTAATTTTTGACATTAAAATTAATATTTTTGCATGCATATTTTAATTAATTGTTAATTAACCATTAAATTGACTTTTAATTATTTTTCCTTATAAAAAACGATCCAAAAAATTCCTAAAAAATTACTCTATCATCTAACTATCATTGCCAACCCAAAAACATTTTTCTTCATTCAAAATTTTCTTTTACTAACATATTTTTCTCGCGAATTTCTTATATTTTAGATTATTATGTATCCGCTACGTTGTAATAGTTAGGATTTATTTTCTCGCATTCTTTTCCAATATTATGTAACTGCTCATGGGATGTAATAGTTTAATTAGGACATTTACTTTCCGCACTTTACTTTCCGCAATTTACTTTCTGCACCCTATAAACTGCTAGTAATTAGGCGTGTATGGCAAGATAAAAACGGACATAGATAACTTCTAATCGCAAGATAATATATCTGAATCTAACACACTCTTTTCACACATGAACCCCTTAGGGTATTTCTCTTTCGAATAAATGGTCAAGTCCTCGAGCGTAGAGGTATCCTAGCACCGTTGCCTACAAATATATCATCATAGTCCCTTCGAATCAAAGATCATAGACCCACGATGTCGCCTACGAAACCATGATCTCGTCCCTCGATTGTTGCCTACGAAAAGTGATGATCGTCCCTTCGAATGTGCTAGGATACTTCCTACAAGTTGCCTTCTATGACCATCCGATGTCCCGTCGAATATCCCTTCTACATCCAACGAATAGGGTTACCTACCAACTAATTGTATGGATAACACTATTCTAAAGGAAAGTAAAATAACACGAAAACGACCATTATGAGTAGGTAATAAGACTTTTAGTTGCTTGCTCTATCAAAATACTTTTCACACCTCACACTTTTGTCAAAGTTCAAACACTTTTCAAAAACGAAACATTTCCGAACACTTTGTATACATTCCTACATGAATCATTACAAAGTCAAAGCGAAATTCCTTTTCAAAACATTTTTGTCAAACACACAGAAAGCAATTTTTAAAAATGAGCTAGAAGCAAGTTGAGCCCGTAGATAACTACGGATGAAAACGGGTGCTAATACCTTCCTTTTTCATAACCTTCTCCCTTACTCAGAATCTAACGAAGGTTTTTTTCTGTTCTTTTCACATTCCCTTAATTGGATAAAAGAAAAGTCGTTGGCGACTCTTGCTATCCGCAACCTTTGCGATAAAAAGCAAAACAAATCTCAAAGTCAGTTCTCCCACCGTATAACAGAACTGGCGATTCTGCCGGGGAGACACCCTAAAGAGAGAATACCTTAGGGATTTTTAGATCATTTTTACTGCTTTCTATTTGATTAGTATGCTTTACTTTTAAGGGTTTCTTGGGTATTATACTTGTGGGGGATCCTACACCCGGATCCATGTTTCCTTAGGTAAGTTGCAGGTCGTCGCGAGTTATATCGAAATGGTCAACATGATGGCTACGTTAGTGTGATACTTTGGATGTCTGATACTTTTCATTTCCAAGTTGAGGATAGTATTTGGCTTACGTGTGGTGTCATCGGTACTAACTCAACTTTTAGAACCCTAATTGACCCATCTTGGCCATTAGAAGGTAGTGAGATGGCGGCTTTGGTCTGCACTAAGGTTGGCATATACTCGATGCTACGCTTATTAAGATCATACTTTTGGGATATTTTCGGTCGACCACTTGGTAGTCGTATTAAAATAAATGCCTACGAGAAAGATCAATGATATGAGATTCCTAGAACCCGGTTACTATTATAGGACAGGATGAACCCACTCAAACTTTGGTAGGGTAGACACCTATACCTTATGCAAGCCTTAAACCTAGGGGTTTTGTGTGATTTGTTTGTGCTTGTTAAACATGACATCATAACATCATCGCATTGCATATCATTTCTAACTATTTCAAGGACCTAGGGATTTATCTTTGCTCTATTTTGTAGGGATTATGGCTTCTTGAAAGACTATCCGAATCAACTTCATGGGTATACCTTCTCAACTCAAAGAATTGGTTTCAGAAGTTCCCGATCATGCTCAGTTCATTAAAAGACATGCTTATCTATTTGACTTGGTTATCTCTGGTTTTGAAGAAGATATGATGCACGTCCTATTCCAATTCTTTGATCCGAAACACCATTGCTTTACATTCCCAGATTATCAGTTAGTTCCTACCTTGGAAGAGTTCTCTAGGCTACTTGGGATACCTATCCTTGATCAGATGCCATTCACCGGTTCAGAAAGGTCTCCTAGGTACGAAGACATCGCATCAGCGTTACATCTAAAGCGATCAGACATTGAAGCCAATTGGGAAACAAGAAGCGGAGTTAAAGGTTTACTTGCTAAGTTCACGATAAAGCTCGAAAATTCCTCAAAGCTATTAGTTTTCAAGCATTCGAAGACATCTTGGCCTTGCTAATTTATGGATTGTGTTATTTCCTAATCCAGATCAGTTCATAGATGTGAACACCATCAAGATATTCCTCACTCGCAATCTGCCTACTATACTTGGAGACATCCTGCATTCTCTCCATCTTGGTACTATCAAAAGACAAATAACTCTCATGTGTTGTATACCGTTACTTTCCAAGTGGTTTATTTCGCACCTTCATCCATCGAATGAAGACGAGCAAAGATTGAAGTGGTCTCAAAGATTGATGTCACTCTCTCATTCGGATATTCGTTGGTGTCTTTTTCCTCCAAAGGACTTCACTATTGAGCGTTGTGGGAATTCCCCAATGTACCACTCCTTGGAATAAGGGAGGTATCACTTACAACCCTTCTAGCTCTACGTCGGTTTGGTTATGCTCGAAGAGATGGTCCTCATGATATGCTTCTCCAAGATATTGTGTTCGACTACAACCACGATCTCGAATTACAATCGAAGGTTCATACGCTTGGGGCATGGTAAAAGCGATACCAAGACTTTGGGGCATCAAAACTCCATCCCTTGCGAACCTTACCTCAAATGGGTGCGAGCTCGAGCTCAAAACCTCATGATGCCATTTACACCCGTGTTACCAGTAATTATGGAACCTGTTGCTATAGGTGACGTACCTTATATCTTTCTATCCGGACATGCCTACTAATTTCGAAGACTTGAAGAGGTCCTGGATTCAACTAAAAGAAGAAAGGGATACATTCGAAGCTCAGTGCTATGCAAGTGAGAAGAAGGTACTAGAGTTGACCAAGCTACTTCACGAAGAGAGAAACATCAATGCCTACTTCAACACCAGAGAAAGCCCATGGAGACTTAGAGCTTTAGGATTTTGTTCTTTTATTTTTCAAACTATCTTTTGTACTTAAAAAAAGAAAAGAGAATAAAAGAGATTAATAAAGTTTGTTCATGCTTGTTTAACAAATTTAAATTCCTAAAGGTCCTTGAAAACATTGCATTGCATTTGCATAAACATCGCATATCATAGCATAACATTGCATAACAGGTACATTGAAGATTGGTTTTCTCATTTTCTCGCTATTTATTTTAGCGAAATGGCTCTTGAACAGACATTCAAAGATCTCCGTGCTCGAATGCTCGGTTGAAGTGGTTACCGGCTTGGTCCAAGGCCAAGAAGATCGAATAAGCTCATCAACAAGAGGAAGAAGGTCATTGGTGTTCTCAACTTGGGCGGGGCGTCACAAAGGTGGTCCTAAAGTGGTCGTAGGATAGAGTTCTCGGATAAGAGTATCGAACGAGGGAAGTATCAAGAACAACGAAGGAGACCAGCATGAGTCTGAGCACAAAGAGGAAGACTATGAGCACGAGCAGTGCTGTCATACCCCAAAATTTTCCCTCCTACTCCTCAAGACATTTCACATATCCATACTCAAGGATTCCTCAAGGGTTGATCAGACAAACCCTCTCCTAGACAATCAACCCCAAACTAGGGTTTGATTATCCTTAGATCAAGATGGACTTACAACATCTCCAATGGTCATCATGTCTCCTCATATGCTTCAAAGAATCTCCATGTCAAGTTTCAAGCCATACAAGTCAAGTTTCCTCAGACAATTGCTCAGATGGTTGAAAATCAATTGCATTGGACAAAAAGTCAATTGTAGTCAACATACAGTCAAACTTCATGATTTTTAGTCAAAATCCATATTTTGAAGTAACATTCATCATTTGATCAAGGGTTGATCAAGATTCATCAAGAAAAATCAAGATTTGATCAAAGTTAAACTTTCCAAATTAGGGTTTTCTAGAGAAAAGTCAAGCGAACTTTATTGAGCATAACTTTCTCATACTTTATTAGAAATTTTTCCACCACCTCTCATTTTGAATAGAATTCAATTCTGTACAACTTCATGTCTCACAAGCATGGTCATAAAATGCTTCATTTTGAAGATATGGATCAAAACATTACAGGTCCTTTTCAAAGTCAACAAAAAGTCAACTTTTGTATCAAGTGATATTGAGCATGGAAACTCAATTGAGATGAAACCAAATAGGTTGTTTAGAGGACATCTAGAGCTTTTTAAAAAGTCCAAGAACACTCAAAAATGTTGAAAATTGAGCAAAATACACCTTGTACAAGTTGGGCATTTTTGAAGAATTGCACAAAGAGAAATATCTGACAAAATCCAATTTTTTCCAAATGGGCCTATAATTTTATGATCCAAACTTGTTCATAATATTATTTGAGACCACTTGATGCCTTGCCATGATCACTTGCTATTTTATTTATTTGTTTTTGAATTTAAAAGTATTTAATTCAAATTTAAATTAAATAAAATATAAAAACAAGATATAATTTAAGTTGGATTGGTTTTTTTATCAAGCTTGAGGACCAAGGAAGCCCACACAACTTGCCAAATTCGTGCTAGCTCTTGCAAGGAAGGAAAAATCAAATTTTGAAATGATTTGATTTGATTTGAAAGAGAAAATATTTTTGCATTGAAGAGTGTATCTTTTTTCATTCTTTTTACTTCAATCCATCACTCTATAAATACACAACACATTCACAAAGACCAGGGACGAAACCCTAGCCACTAGAAGAAACCCTAAAATTCCAAATTTTTTTCAAAAGTTGGCAAAATCGAATTCTTGTTTCCAGCCACTTTCAGCCACTCTCAATCACTCTGTTGTGTTCCTGAGGTAATTTTGAGTAAGTATACATCATTATCCATGGTTGAAACTGCATGAATCGAGCCATATATGAACATACATAATCATATTTTTCTTGAATTCGAATTTTTAATATCTGTGTGTTTTAATCGAAACTAACCATTCTAATGTGATTGTGAGACATCATAGACAGGATCTGGGCCATCGTTCTTAAGCTTGAACGTCCAAATCGCGTTTTGCCATGTGTAGGGTTTCTTGAACTGTTAGCTTCGAACCGACTTATCCAGGAAATTTCAGGAAAAACTAACACCACCATTGAACTCGCAATGGTCGAATTAGGGGGGTAGGGTATCCCTTTGCCATTTATTTTTGTTATTTTACAGGTTTGAAGTTTTGGCTAGCCGGAGAAGACGACCGAGCTAGGGCTCGGCGTCGTTGACTCGTCTGAGATCGGAGGTGGCGTGGCATCATGTCTTGTTCGATTCGTCCATCCGTTCCAAGCTGGGTCCACGCGTGTTGCGTGTTTGAATTCAAATATGACACGTTTATCACTTATAACCATTTGTTTCATTCAAAACACCAAGCATCCCTAGCTCGGATGGCAGCGTGTGGTAATCTGACCGGGAGGTCACAGGTTCGATCCTGGCTTCCTGAAATTCTTTTTTAACACTTTTCCATAACTTTTCTATTTTCTTATTTTTTTCTTAATATTTTCATCTTAATTTAATTAATCTTTAAACATTTTTTTCATGCATTTAAAAAACACCAAAAATATTTTCCTTTTGCATTTTAATCAGAAAAATACTTATTTAATTTTTGACATTAAAATTAATAATTTTGCATGCATATTTTAATTAATTGTTAATTAACCATTATATTGACTTTTAATTGTTTTTAATTATGGAAATCGATTCAGAAAATTACCAAAAAATTATCTTATCATCTAATTGTCATTACTAATCTAAAATATTTTTCCTCACTTGAAAATCATATTTTTACTAACATTTCTTCTCTTATGCAATTTTATCGTATTTCCCGATTATGTATCTGCTTACAGGTTGTAACGTTTCAGACGATTTTTCTTGCTTTTATTTTCAATATTATGTAATTGCCTATGGGATGTAATAGTTTAATTAGGACTTTTACTTTCCGCACTCTACTATGTAACGCCCCAAAGCCATGTAATAGTGTAGGACTTTATCTTTCCGCACTTTACTTTCCGTAATTTATTTTCTACACCCTATAAACTGCTAGTAATTAGGCGTGTATGGCAAGATAAAATTGGACATAGATCACTCATAATTTGCAAGATTATATATCCGAACTCGACACTCTTTTCACATGCACCCTTAGGGTAATTCTCTCTGTTTTCGATTAAATGGTCAAGTCCCTCGAGCGTAGAGGTATCCTAGCACCGTTGCCTACGAAACATATCATCATAGTCCTTCGAATAAAAGATCATGAGTCCTCGACGTGGCCTACGAAAACATGATGTCGCACCTCGATTGTTGCCTCAAAGTGATGATCGTCCCTTCGAATGTGCTAGGATACTTCCTACAAGTTGCCTTCTATGACCATCCGATGTCCCTTGAATGTCCCTCACATCCAACGAATAGGGTTACCTACCAACTAATGGTATGGATAACACTATTCTAAAGGAACGTAAAATAACACGAAAACCATTATTCCGAGTAGGTAATAAGACTTTTAGTTGCTTGCTCAATCAAATACATTTCACACCACACACTTTTGTCAAAGTTAAAACTCTTTTCAAAACAAAACATTTCCGAACACTTTGTATACATTCCTACATGAATCATTACAAAGTCAAGCGAAATGCCCTTTTCAAAACACTTTTGTCAAACACACGAAGCAATTTTTTTTAAAAGTGCGCTAGAAGCAACTAAGAGCCGTAGATAACTACGGATGGAAAGGGGTGCTAATACCTTCCTTTTCATAACCTTCTCCCTTACTCGAATCTAACGAAGGTCTTTTCTGTTCTTTTCACCTCCCTTTAATTGGATAAAAGAAAAGTCGGTGGAGACTCTTTCTATGCAACATTTGCGATAAAAAGCAAAACAAATTCTCAAATTCGAGTTCACCGTATTACAAGTACTCTTTTGAAGATGACAAATACAAACAACTTGAAGACCGTCTGAATCTTGTGGAAAATCTAAAAATGTCAGGCTTAATTTTGATGATCCGAGTCTTGTTCTGTGTGGTGATTCCCATGAGTTCAAGGTTCCTACTTTTGCCAAGTATGATGGCATTTCTTGTCCGAAGCTGCATTTGAAGTCCTATGTTCAAAAAATCCATCCTCGCACTGATGACAGGAAACTGTGGATCCATTTCTTTTAAGAGAGTTTATCTAGAGCTCAGTTGGAGTGGTATTATCAGCTAGAGAGTACCCACATTCATACTTGGAATGACTTAGCAGATGCTTTCTACAAGTAGTACCAGTACAATGCTGAATTGGCACCCACTCGCATGCAACTACAGAGCATGTCTATGGGTCGTGATGAGAAGTTCAAAGAATATGCCCAGAAATGGAGAGATCTAGCAGGCAGAGTTCAACCACCCTTGTCCAATAGGGAGTTGGTTGATATGTTTATGGGTACACTGACAGGCCCATTCTTCAATCATCTGATTAGAAACTCTTCAGCCGGATTCACCGAGCTGATACAGACAGGAGAGCGCATTGAAGAAGGAATCAAGAGCGGAAAGATTCAGGTAGAGTAATCTTCAAATGCTGCAAAGAGATCTTTTGGTGGTAAGAAAGAAGCCAATGCTGTGTATGGTCAGAAAAGCCGAGCCAAGACCGACCGTGCTCAATCTGTGGGCGGTTGTAATCTCGACATCAAGACAACCTCGGTGAGACAGCGTAACTAGAACGTGCCACGAAGGCACGAAGATCAATATGCCTTTGTCGCAAGCATTGCGGCACATGTTGAAAGCGAGCTAATTACCTTGAGGATCCTCCTCAAAACATCAACACTTCCTCTCCGAGATACAATCCTAATGCTAAGTGTGCTTACCACTCCAATGACCGGACATAGCAATCGATGTTGGGCTCAAGAACAAGATTCAAGATATGATTGAAGCTAAAGAGATTGAGTTTGATCCTCCGTTGAGACTCGAATGTGATCAATGCACCTATGCCCAATCATGGCAAAAGTTCCAATGCTATTGACAAGAACTCTTATGTTTTTAATATAGATGACTTGACTATTCCTCGATGACTATTAAGAAGAATCTGCGAAGCCGGTGTCAATCCGGATGCCCAGAATTGTCGTTGGTGCCCATCCGCACCGACGGATGTGCTTGGTTGAGAAGCGTATTCGGGCATGATGGATAGCCGAGAAGTGCTATTTACGAAACCTTCACTGTGGAGAATCATCGAAGACTTGTCTAAGAATCGAAGATCGAAGATGTGGCCTGCAGAAGTGCAGGATACCTTGGGGCGCCAAGTGGAAAGTTTGATTGCATGGGGAAGTATACTGTTCCTGAAAGCTACAAAATTCCTATTGAAGATGTTAAAGCGACCGGATGGGGAGACGATTTCCCAGAAGACTATGATGATGTTAACACAATAAGGATTTCCTCTACAGATCATGTGCCTAGAGTGACACCCTCATCATTACCTCTCCCGTGCCGTTCCATATTCCTCGACAAATCTATACCTTGGAACTATGGAGTTGAGGTTTACTATCATGGCGTCAAGCAAGACCCTCTGATTATTGAGGATCTTACAGTTGAAGCTACCATTCCTGACATTGACAACATCACCGGATCAAGTAAGGTGACCAGAACCGGAAGAGTATTCTCTCCAAAAATCTCTCCTCCAAAAGACAACTGCGACACTAGCTCGCATTCCATATTGAACCAGTTCCAAGCTAGAGGAAAGAACCAAGAACTCATCCCGCTGCAGAGTACCAAAGGAAGTTCAAGATACCTCAAACAAGAAATGGAGGAAATTCGAAGATCATCAAGAAAAGTGACTACAATATTGTGGAACAGTTGGGACAAACTCCGTCCAAAATCTCCATGCTTGCTCTGCTATTGTGCTCTGAGGCTCATGCTAAAGCCTTAGTGAAGTTTCTGAAGAATGCTCATGTACCTGTGATACGGTGAACTGACTTTTTGTGTTTGGTATCGCAAATGTGCGGATAGCAAGAGTCTCCACCGACTTTTATTTTTATCCAATTAAGGGAAGGTAAAAGTACAGAAAAAGACCTTCGTTAGATTCTGAGTAAGGGAAAAGGTTATGAAAAGGGAAGGTATTAGCACCCCTTTCCATCCGTAGTTATCTACGGGCTCTTAGTTGCTCTAGATCACTTTAAAATTGTGCTTTCTGTGTGTTTGACAAAAATGTTTTGAAAAGGCATTTCGCTTTGACTTTGTAATGATTCATGTAGGAATGTATACAAAGTGTTCGGAAATGTTTCGTTTTGAAAAGAGTTTGAACTTTGACAAAAGTGTGAGGTGTGAAAAGTATTTTGATAGAGCAAGCAACTAAAAGTCTTAATACCTACTCAGAATTGGTCGTTTTCGTATTATTTTACGTTCCTTTAGAATAGTGTCATCCATACCATTAGTTGGTAGGTAACTCCATTCGTTGGATGTGAGCGGGACATTCGAAGGGACATCGGATGGTCATAGAAAGCAACTTGTAGGAAGTATCCTAGCACATTCGAAGGGATTATCATCATTTTTCGTAGGCGACAATCGAGGGTCAAGATCATGTATTCGGAGGCGACATCGTGGGTCTTATGATCTTTGTATCAAAGGGACTATGATGATTTGTTTTGAAGGCAACGGTGCTAGAATACCTATACGTTCGAGGGACTTGACCATTTGTATTCGTAAGGCAACGAGAGAATTACCCTAAGGGTGCATGTGAAAAGAGTGTGTTGATTCAGATATTTTATCTTGAAAATTAGTGAGCTATGTTGATTATTATCTTGCCATACACGCCTAGTTACTAGCAATTTATAGGGTGCGGAAATTAAAATGCGGAATGTAAAGATGCGGAAAGGTAAATGTCCTACGCTATTACATGGCTTTGGGGCAGATACATAATTTAAACTTGCGGAAAATTAAAACCTAATTTAAACTATTACATCCCATAAACAGTTACATTATTGGAAAAATGAAAACGGTAAAAGAAACCGTCTGAAACGGAATAATCTGTAAAAGAATGAGAAATCGGAAAATACGAGATGAATCGAATAAGAGAAAAAATGTTAGAAAAATGCAAGTTTTTGAATGAGAAAAATATGACATGCTGGAAATAACATAAATATGCTAAAATAATTTTTTGGGATTTTTTGGATGCAATTTAATAATTAAAAATGAATTAAAAGTGATTTAAATGCAAAATTATGAATAAAAATAAATATGCATGCAAAATTGTATTTTTTAATTTTATAAATTAAATAAGTATTTTATGAAAATAAATGCAAAAGGAAAAATATTTTTGATGATTTTTAATGCATGAAATAAAATATGAAAAGAAATTAAAATAACATGAAAATATTAAATAAAATGAAAATATGGAAAAATAAGAAAATATGAGTTTGTAAAGGAAAATAGCAAAACCGGTGCCAGTGAGGATCGAACTGATGACCCTCTGGACCATCTGGGAACAGGAAGTGTCTTTACCACTAGGCCAAGTGGCGTTTTGTGTCATGGATGGAAAACATGAGAACATGAGTGCACACGCGTCGCCGTTTGGGGAAGTCAAAACACACAGTGGTGGGGTCCCCGTTTGAACGAATGGACGAATCGGAAGCCTCCTTCGCGCCACGCATGCCTTCACCGGTCCACGCCAGTCAACGACGCCGGAGCCCTAGCTCCGGTCGTCTTCTCCGGCGACCACGATTCTGGAATCTGCAAAATAACGCGAATAAAAAGAAAAAGGATACCCTACCCCCCCTAATTCGATGGCTGCGAGTTCAATGGTGGGGTTCTCTTGCCCTGAATCGTCCCGGATTTTCAGTTTCGAAGAAAATAACCTAAACTGCCCTAACAATGGCAGTTAATGTTTTCTACGTGAAAGCTCGCATGAGATGCATCATTCATGGTCTAATCATCGTCCTGAACACATACAAACAGCCAAAAGCAGTTAATAATGCATGAAATCAGAAAATCGAATTCAAGAAAATTACCAAACCGGTGCAAACTGTAGATCGAGTTCTGGACTGTCTTGGCTTCAAGTGAGGGATGCTTTTGCTTGCTGGGGACCTCCTGAGCACGTTTGGATGAATGGTTTTGGCTGAGAGAGGCTGGAAATAAAAATACGATTTTCACAAGTTTATGAAAATTTTTGACAACATAAGGGTCCTTTCTTGGGCTAGGGTTTCGTTCTTTGTAGTGTGTACTTGCTGAGTATTTATAGAGTAAATTGAGAGAGAAAAAACAAGCAAAAAAGATTTGATTTGGAGCATTCAATATTTTTCAAATAAAATCAATCTTTTTGAAAGAAATTTGATTTCCTCTTCAATGCATGATCATGCACGAATTTGGCAAGTGTTTTGGGCTTCCTTGGACCTCAAGTTTGGTATAAAATCAGCCCTTTTGGAAAAATATATTATTTTCATATTTTATATAATTTAATTTTGAATTAAATGTTCTAAAATTCAAAAATAAATTAATAAAATAGAAAATTGCCATGGCCAAGCATTTATGGGTCAAGAATAATGTCATGAACAAGTTTGGATCAAAAGATTTTAGGCCCATTTGGAAAATTTTGCATTTTGACCAAAATGTCCTTTTGTGCAATTGTCCAAAATTGCCCAACTTCTGAATAGTGTATCTTGCTCAATTTTCCACATTTTTGAGTGTTCTTGGACTTTTTGGAAAGAACTAAGAGTCCTCTAACCAACCTTTTTGGTCTCATCTCAATTGGAGTTTCCATGCTCAATATATCTTCAAAACAAAATGTTGACTTTTTGTTGACTTTGAAAATGACCTGTAATGTTTTGAGCCATACCTCTCAAATGAAGCATTTTTTGGACATTCTTGTGAGACATGAAGTTGTAGAGAATTGAATTTCCTTCAAAACAAGAGGTGGTGGAAAAATTTCTGAGAAAGTATGAAGAAGTTATGATCAGTCAAAGTTCAGTTGACTTTTCACCTAGAAACCCTAATTTAGAAAGTTTGACTTTTGAGCAAATCTTGAGTTTTCTTGATGAATCATGATCAACCCTTGATCAAATGATGAATGTAACTTCAAAATGAGGATGTTGACCAAAAATTATGAATTTTGACTGTATGTTGACCACAGTTGACTTTTTGTCCAATACAACTGATTTTCAACCATCTGGGCAATTGTTTGAGGAAATTTGACTTGTAAGGCTTGAAACTTGACATGGAGAATCTTTGAAGCATATGAGGAGGCATGAAGACCATTGGAGATGTTGGAAGTCCATCTTGATCTGAGAATCACCAAACCCTAGTTTGGGTTGATTGTCTAGGAGAGGGTTTGTCTGATCAACTCTTGAGGAATCCTTGAGTATGGATGTATGAAATATCTTGAGAAGATGGAGGGCAAATTTTGGGGTATGACAGTACCGCAAGACACTACTACTGATCAGTTTGAAGTTTGTATTGCTAGCCTGGCTGCCAACAATGGACTGGGCTTTTCTGATGTTGATTTGACTCCTGCCGGAAGGAAACACAATAAAGCCTTGCACATCTCGGTTGAATGCAAGGGTGTTACATTGTCTCATGTTTTGGTAGACACTGGTTCTGCTCTGAATATCCTACCGAAGAGTGCTTTCGACCGACTCGATGTTGAAGGATTGGTTTTGAAGCCTAGTGACATAATTGTAAGAGCTTTTGATGGTTCTAAACGAACAGTACTTGGAGAGCTCATTATGCCAATTAAAGTCGGTTCCTAGACTTTCGACTCCACTTTCTTTGTCATGGACTTCCGTCCAGCTTACTCTTGCCTACTTGGACGCCCTTGGATACATGGGGCAGCGCATTACCTCACCTTGCATCAAGTGAAGTACCCAATGAAGGGAAGGTTGTTCATGATACGGTGAAGAGGAATACATGGTCGACCATCTGCGGTCATTCCGATATCTCGAGATGGAAGGTGAATTCTTGAAACTCCCCTTAAGTGTTCGAAAGCAGTTCAAGAGTCATGCCTGTTGACTCTCCTGTCTGAAGTTACACAAGTTCCGCCTAGGATGGTCTCATGAAAGATGCTCAAGCCTTGATTAAAGGAGGAGGTAGTACTATTTGGGGTCACTCACGATCTTCCTTTCAAATCGACAAGGCGGTTTAGGCTTCACCATCAAAGGAGAAGATGATACGCCGTGACGTCTTTGGCAAGCTTCCTTTCCGCATCATCCGAATGGAGTCCATGCTATAAAAGACGACGACATGACTTCGACACCGCAAGTGGATCTTCCTACTCCGACAACGGACTCGGCAATTGGAAGACCAAGACGCTATACCAATCTCCTTTAGGCAGGAGTAATTATTTTTGTTTTGTTATGCTTTTCGTTTTTTATGCTTTGAACAATAAACTTTAAAGCCTAGTGCCTTACCCGGCATCATGGCTCGTTTGTGAGGGTTATTATCTCATTTGCATATTTTCATTCAATAAAATCGTTGGACTTTTGCATTTAAATATTGTTTTCTTTCTTTACTTTACCACCCTTCAAAAGCTATGTGTTCTTACACACACCCACGTGATACTGCAGATTCACTCCGAATCTCGTTGATAACACTATGCTATTGCTAAATATGACTTTGATAATCCGATCTACCAAGCCAAGGCGAAGGTGAGGAAGATTGTGAGTGCGGGAGAACTTGTCGACGCTACAGCAAGAAGAACGAGTTATCTGACCACACGAAGAGCCTGTTGAGGTTGTGAATTTGGGCATCTACGAAGGCATAAAAAGATCAAGATAGGAGCGGGTCTTGAACAGTGTCAAAGAGAGATTGGTTCAGATGCTACGAGACTATATCGAGGTTGTTGCTTGGTTATACGAAGATATGCCAGGTCTAGACATTGACATTGTGGTGCAGCGATGACCAACAAAAGAAGGTTTTCTCCTCAGAAATGTAAGGTCCGTCGAGCGGCCCCGAGATGTTAGAGAAAATCAAAGCCGAAGTTATGAAGCAGTTCAACGACGGTTTCCTAGCCATTACTTCTAATCCACAATGGGTTGCAAATGTGGTACCCGTACCTAAGAAGGATGGCAAAGTACGAATGTGTGTGGATTACAGAGATCCAAAAAGCGAGTCCGAAGACGATTTTCCACTTCCTCATATTGATGTTCTAGTCGATAACACCGCTCAAAGATAAGGTCTTCCTTCATGGATGGTTTCTCCGTTACAATCGATCAAAATGGCTCCACAAGACATGGAGAAGACTACTTTCGTCACATGGGGCACATTCGCTACAAGGTCATGTCGTCGGACTAAAGAACGCAGCGCCACTTATCATGCCATGGTGGCATTATTTCATGACATGATTCGTCACGAGATAGAGGTCACGCCGACGACATGATAGCTCGATCACGGTCAAGAGGAACATCTCGATCATTTTGCGGATCTGCTTGATAGACTAAAGAAGTACAAACTAAGGCTTAATCCCAACAAGTGTACTTTTGAGTCGATCCGTAAACTTTAGGGTTTGTTGTCGCGGTAAAGGTATTGAGGTTGACCCGCCAAGGTTAAAGCTATTCAAGAAATGCCAGCTCCCCGACCGAAGGAAGTCGAGGTTTCTTGGGACGATTGAAATACATTGCCGATTATTGCACATCTAATCGCTACTTGTGAGCCAATCTTCGTTATCAAGAAAGATCAACCGGGAATGGAACGACGATTGCGGATCCTTTTGACAAAATCAAGGAGTACCTGTAATCCTCCTATCCTGATGCCGCTTTCAAGGAAGACCTCTTATCATGTACTTCGAAGATCGTAAAACTCAATGGGTGTGTGTTGGGGCAACATGACGAGTCTGGTTCGAAAAGAGTATGCAATATACTACCTTAGCAAAAGTTTACCGATGTGAAACAAGATACTCACTCGAGAAAACTTGCGCCGCTTTGCCTTGGGCTGCTCAACGACTTAGACAAGATATGTTGACTCACACTACTTTGTTGATCTCTAAGATGGATCCGATAAAATACATATTCGAGAAACTAGCTCTCCGAAGAATAGCAAGATGGAAAATGATCTTGATCGAATACGACATCCAGATACTTCTCGAAAGCGATCAAAGGAAGTGTAGTAGCCGATCATTTGCCTATTGTCAGATGACTATCAATCTATGCGTTCGAGTTTCCAGATGAAGATGTTTTACTAGTTACTAATTGTGAAGAACTAGGACCGAAAGGACTCGAACAAGGATCCCGATGGAACATGGTCTTTGATGGGGCCTCAAACGCACTTGGCAATGGCATTGGCGCCATCATCACATCTCCTACAGGCGGACATACTCCTTTCACCGCTAGATTGTGTTTCAGTTGCACTAATAACATGGCCGAATACGAAGCGTGCATCATGGTTATCAAAGCTGCTATTGACTTAAGAATCAAATTCTTGCAAGTGTATGGAGACTCAGCTTTAGTGATCAGTCAGATTAAAGGCAAGTGGATACTGAAGCATCCGAATCTCATTCCATATCGAGAGCATGTTCTGAGTTTGATCCCCTACTTCGAGGAGATTACTTTCGACCACATTCCACAAGAAGAGAATCAGTTGGCAGACACGTTAGCTACTATGTCATCTATGTTCAAGATCAGATGGGACAACGAGGCTCCCAAATCGTCATTGAGAAATTTGACGAACCCCATATTGTTATGAACTTGATACGTAAGAGAAACCTTGGTTCTAATGTATGAAGAGGTATCTTGAGACTCGTGAATATCCCGTAGGGGCATCCACAATGATAAGAAGTTCTTGAGAAGATTCAGATCCAAATTCTTTTCTCAGCTAACGATTTTACTATGCAAGAATCATGATTTGTGCTTATCATCAGATAGACCAGAACCGCGAGACGGATCATGGAAGGGTTACACGTTATGCGTTCGTACCCACTCCAGTGGGGCACACAATGGCTAAGATGATTCGAGAACAGTTACTATTGGTCCACCATGGAAGTTGATTGTCATCGCTATGCTCGATCTTGTCACAAATGCCAAATATACACAAACAAAGTGCACGTACTCAAGACTAATCGAATGTTTTAACCGCTTCCTTGGCTCGCAATGTGGGCCATTGACATGATCGGAGAAATCAAGCCCACCGCTCCAACTAACATCATTTCCTCCTTGTAGTAATTGATTACCTTACTAAGTGGGAAGGTACTGCTCGATTCTGTTACAAGAATGTTGTGGCTCGATTCATCAAGCATAATCTTATTCGCTTGGCACGGCACTCCCAAAGGATTATCACAGATAACGGTTCTAACCTCAACAACAAATGATCACCAACTCAGACGCAGCTTTAAAATCAAGCATCACAATTTTCTCCATATCGGTTTAAGATGAATGGCGCAGTTGGAAGCCAACAAGAATATCAAGAAGATCATGTAAGATGACAAGTGACTTAAGGATTGGCATGAGATGTTGCCATTTGCTCTTCATGGTTACCGTGACCACAAGATTTAACATCCACAAGGGCAACCCTTTCTCTCTCAGATACGGTTGGAAGCAGTCCTACCCATCGAGGTTCGGGATATCTTCAACCGTAGTCCTCCAGACGCAGAATTAGGCGAAGATGAATGGGTCCGCACTCACCGACCGATTAACTTGATTGATGAGAAACGACTCGCATCCATCCGCCATGGACAAATCTATCGGCTTAATGATCGAGCATTCAACAAGAAGGTCAAACACCGAGTCTACCAAGTCGGTGATCTAGTAGTCAAGCGCATCATTCTTCCACAAGGTGATCCTGTGAGCAAATGGACTCCCACCTATGAGGGACCGCTTGTAGTCAAGACAAGATTTTCTATGGAGCTATGATACTTAGCACCATGGATGGAGAAGACTTCCCACACCGTGAACGCAAACATAGTCAAAAATACTACGATAATGAGACCCGCTAGGTCGACCGACCTAGGCAAAGAAAAAAAGGCATCTTGGTAACCAAAGAAGTTCGGCAAAAGTTAAGGATATATACAAAACATGTAACTAAGCAAGTCGAAAACTGCAGAAGGCTTTGCAAAAGGGTATCCTAGACCGAAACCTAAAGGGCGGTTAGGCAAAAGTTAGGATTTAAGCGCACACTATGTCTCTCCCGATCACCTACCTACATGCACTACTACTATCGATTCAAGATTCAAATGATAAAATCGATCCACTCACTTTCTAACGACAAAGAAGGAGATGAGATAGTCGAAATATATGAGTACTAGCATAGTTGAAAGTCGATTTAGATTGTTTCCGCATAGCTTTTACTTTCCTTGTATACAAACCGCTTACACACGCCACCTTTCAAATTAATACAAGTTCTTTCTTTTACAATGTTCGCTATTGTTTATTTTTGCATAAAGTCCAATGATTTCTTTGAATGATTATATGCATTTGACAAATATCTCGTCACACACATGCGGAAAGCGAACTAACAAAGATAATTACTACGGTGTTTTAGGAATTGAGATGACGACGAAAGTCACCACAATGATCCCCCAGAGTACAATCCCCACAGAGGTATCGCCACAACAAACCTTCCCGCCAAGTGCAAATTTCATTCCACTAGTTCCAATAACGATCGACACTCCCATCAAGATCACGCACAAGATCCCTAGTGGAGTGTCTCTCTTTCTACCATTCCCAGAGATTGATATCTAGGCTCAAACTTGGTCGATAGTGCATCGGAGGAATCAAGGACATTTCTTCCTCCAAAGGTGTTTAAAGAATCTCGCCCCCAAGCGTAGTTAGAAATCTCCAAGTAGACGCTCACATCTTCTTCAAGATGGATATGTTTTGAAATACCACAACATCTATCATTCACATTATTTATAGTTATAACATGCATATGTCATTCTATACACATTGTCATGCATCATAATCGTATGAAGCTAACTATATCTTGTCAAAGTTTCTTTTGTTTTTCCCAACAGTGAAAATCGCCTAAACGAAAGGTCAAGGATTAATACCAAACAGACGGAAACCTTATCCGAAAGGCCGCTCAATCTTCTCCAAATGATGTGTCCAAGATTAATACCCGCCATACGGAAACCATATCCTAACGACCATCCAAGTTGTCCTCCCGACAATGTATTCGATCGACACCAAACACAAAGGGAAGCTATCCACATTCTGCCAGCTTATTATCCCCTTAGTAAATTGTGATTAAGGTTTATTCTCGACTCTCTTATTATCAATAAAGAACTACAGAGTCCGCGTGACGACCTGGCTTCCTCGATGGCATCTTAAGCCCACCGATAACTTGTCGACCTCTTTCCACTTTCGTATCGCTGCATATTTGGTTAAAAACCAATACAAACCAATAACTTCATTCAAAGACGAGCCAAGTATGACATACGACTCTCTCCTGATGGCATCTAAGCCCATCCCGCTCTTTCCTCCTTGTGAACATCGCAGAGCCTAAGCGACGGCTCATTCCCCAAAGATCCCTCCGGATGGCATCTTAAGCCCATCTCCGACGATTCTCCTATTCAGCGACGCCTTGAGACTACCGATGACTCATTCCCCGCTGGAGACTCCATTATCTCCAAATGGCATATGTAAGCCCATTACATGCATCACCAATCAACGGTGAGTGCAAATTTTGGGTACTGAGTGTTCAATCATCTTCTCCTCACGAAAGGCAAACCTCGCCAATCTAACCCTTATAGTAAAAGAAGATTTAACAGGGCAGTCATACCCCAAATTTGCCCTCCTACTTTTAAGACATTTCATACATCCATACTCAAAGACTTCACAAGGTTGACAGCACAAACCTCTCCTAAGCAATCAACCCAAGATAGGTTTGACTATCCTCAAATCCGAGATCCTCCAACATCTCCAATGGTCATCATGCCTCATCATATGCTTTGAGAATCTCCATGTCAAGCTTCAAGCCTTACAAGTCAAGTTTCGCACAATTGCTCGATGGTTGAAAATCGCTTAGATTGACAAAAAGTCAACTATGGTCAACATATACACCAAACTTCATGATTTTTGGTCAACATCCATATTTTGAAGTGATATTCATCATTTGATCAAGGTTTGATCATGATTCATCAAGAAAACTCAAGATTTGATCAAAAGTCAAACTTTCCAAATTAGGTTTTGAAGGAAAAGTCGTAACTTTGACCAGCATAACTTTCTCATACTTTATCAAATATTTTCCACCACCTCTTATTTTGAGAATTCAATTCTCTACAACTTCATGTCTCACAAGCTTGGTTAAAATGCTTGATTTGGAAGATATGGATCAAAACATTACAGTCCTTTTCAAAGTCAACAAATAGTCAACATTTTGTAAAGAAGTGGAGAGCATGGAAACTTCAATTGAGATGAAGCCAAAGAGGTTGTTTAGGACATCTAGAGTTTAAGAGAACACCAAAAATGTTAAAATTGAGCAAGATACACCTTGCACAAGTTGAGTGAAGAAGAGTGCACAAAGGTAAAATCCAATCTTTTCCAATGGGCTTATTAATTTTATGATCCAAACTTGATCATAATATTATTTATGATTTTTGCCCTTTTCTTTTCCTATTTTTTCTTTTTTATTTGAATAATTAATTCATTAAATAAAATATGAAAACAAGGTGTAAAACAAGTTGGTTGACGGCAAGGAAGCCACAAGAGAATGCCAATTTCGTGGAAGAGAAAATCAAATTTTGGAAAGATTTGGTGGAAATTAACAAGAAAATATTTGCATTCAAAGTTATTTTTTTCTTTTTGCTTTAATCTTTTGCCAATGGTTGACTAAAATAAAACCCTAGCCTCATGAAGAAAACTTTTACTTTCAAAAATTTTCTGTTTCCTGGAAGCGGTTTATTTATTTCCGTGTTTTAGTATTATTAATCGATTTTGGCCTTTTACGAAGCCATAGCATTCAAATCGTGTCATCCAACTCTCACCGTTGGGTAAAGTTTTGAAATTTGTTGGTTCATGCATTATTGACTGCTTTCAATTGTTTGAATGATCTCAGACATCCATTAGAAATGTGTTTGATACCTTACATGCAAGCTCTAACGCAGAATAAGGATTTTGCCTGTTAGCGCATCGTGTTATCTTCTTCAAAAACTTTCCGTGCTGCTTAAGGATAAGAGAACACCACCATCGTGTTCGCAATGGGTCAATTAGGGGGTAGGTCTCTTTGCTTTTTATTTTGGCTGTTGGTGTTAGAGTTTGATCGGCTGAAAACGACGGAGCTTTGCTCCTCCGGCTCTCGTTGTCTTTGACCGCGAGGACGGTGACCTAGGCGTGGCGGTTTTCGATTCGTCCTCTCATTACAACCAGGCCCCACGCTTGACTTGCTTTGAAAATTCGTAATGACACGTTGCAACACTTATAATCCAATGCTTGCAATCCAATAACACCAAGACACTTATTTTGATGGTAACATGTTTGTTGGTTTATCCAGAGGTCCTGGTTCGATCCTCGATTTCACTTTCTTTTACCACTTTAAAAACTAACTTTTTTTATTTTCTTATTTTCTATTTCAATTTATTTTTCAAATAATTTTTCATGCATTTAAAAATCACCAAAATAATTTCCTTTTGCATTTTAATCATAAAATGTTTATTTAATTTTTGACATTAAAATTAATATTCTTGCATGCATATTTTAATTAATTGTTAATTAACCATTGAATTGACTTTAATTATTTTTCCTTATCAAAACGATCCAAAAATTCCTAAAAATTACTCTATCATCTAATTATCATTGCCAACCAAAAACATTTTTCTTCATTCAAAATTTCTTTTTACTAACATATTTTTCTCTGATGTAATTTCTTATATTTTCCGATTATTATGTATCCGCCATCGTTGTAATAGTTAAGATTTATTTTCTCGCATTCTTTCCAATATTATGTAACCGCCATGGATGTAATAGTTTAATTAGGATTTTTGTTTTCAAGATTCTATTATGTAATCGCCCAAAGCCATGTAATAGCGAGGACATTTACTTTCAAGACTTTACTTTCCGTAATTTACTTCTCGACCTATAAATCGCTAGTAATTAGGCGGGTATGGCAAGATAAAACGGATATAGATCACTTCTAATCGCAAGATAATATATCCAATCTAACACACTCTTTTCACACATGCACTTCTTTAGGTATTCTCTCGCTGTATTTCGAATAAATGGTCAAGTCCCTCTAACGAGGTATCCTAGCACTGCTGTTTACAAATATATCATCATAGTCCTTCGAATCAAAGATCATAGACCCACAATGTCGCCATTTAAAACATGATCTCGCCCTCATTGTTGCCTACGAAAAGTGATGATCGCCCTTCAATGTGCTAGGATATTTTACAAGTTGCCTTCTATGATCATCCGATGTCCCTTCAAATGTCCTTCAATATCCAACTCAATGTGGTTACCTACCAACTAATTGTATGGATAACACTATTCTAAAGGAGTAAAATAAATACTTAAAATGACCATTATGAGTAGGTAATAAGACTTTAGTTGCTTGCTCTATCAAAATACTTTTCACACCTCACACTTTTGTCAAAGTTCAAACACTTTTCAAAACTAAACATTTCCAACACTTTGTATACATTCTTACATGAATCATTACAAAGTCAAAATAAATTTCTTCAAAACATTTTTGTCAAACACATGTAAAGCAATTTTTAAAATGAGCTAGAAGTAACTAAGAGCTCAGATAATTACGGATGAAAACGGTGCTAATACCTTTCTTTTCATAACCTTCTCCTTACTCGTAATCTAACGAAGGTCTTTTTCTGCTCTTTTCACCTTCCTTAATTGATAAAAGAAAAGTCGTTATTACTCTTGCTATCCGCAACATTTGTGATAAAAGCAAACAAATCTCAAAGTCGGCCTCCCACCAGACATGTAATGGGCGACTGGGAGACACCCTAAAGAGAATAATTTTAGGGATTTTAGATAATTTTACTACTGCTTGATTAGTATGCTTACTTTTAAGGGTTTCTTGGGTATTATACTTGTGGGGATCCTACACCGATCCGTGTTTCTTAGGTAAGTAGTAGTAGATCGTCATGACTGCTAGGGCATACCGAAACGGTCAACATGATGGCTACATAGTGTGACACTTTGATGTCCCTGATACTTTTCATTTCCAAGTTGAGGATAGTATTTGGCTTCTGTGGTGTCATCATCATTAACGCAACTTTAGAATCCTATTTGACCCATCTTGGCCATTAGAAGGGTGAGATGGCCGAATGCAGCATTAAGGTTGGTCGATACTGATGCTACGCTATTAAGACTCGACTTTTGGGATATTTTCGGTTGACCACTTGGTAGTCGTATTAAAATAAATGCCTACTAGAAAGATCAATGATATGAGATTCCTAGAACCGTTACATTATTATAGATGTGATGAACCCACTCAAACTTTGGTAGGGTAGACACCTATACCTCATACAAGTTTTAAACCTAGGGTTTTTGTGTGATTTGTTTGTGCTTGTTAAATATGACATCATAAAATCATCACATTGCATATTATTTCTAACTATTTCAAGGACCTAGGGATTTATCTTTGTTCGCTTTTGTAGGGATTATGGCTTCTAGAAAGACTATCCGAATCAACTTCATGGGTTTACCTTCTCAACTCAAAGAATTGGTTTTAAGTTCCGATCATGCTCGGCTCATCAAAAGATATGGTTATTCCTTTGAAGAAGATATGATGCACGCCCTATTCCAGCTTCTTTGATCCGAAACACCATTGCTTTACATTCTGCATTATCGCTAGTTCCTACCTTGAAGAGTTTCTAGGCTACTTGGGATACCTATTATCTTTATTTTAAAGTTCTCCATCAAGTATCTAAGTTTATTTCAGCATTGAAGCCAATTGGGAAACAAGAAGTGGAGTTAAAGGTTTACTTGCTAAGTTCCTGAGTAAAGAAAGCTCGAGATTCCTCAAAGCTATGAGTTTTCAAGCATTTGAAGACATTGGCCTTGCTAATTTATGGCTTGGTGTTATTTCCTAATCCATATCAGCTTCATTGATGTGAACACCATCAAGATATTTTCACCGCAATCTCGGTGCTTACTTTACTTGAGACATCCTGCATTCTTCCATACTGCATTTATCAAAAGACAAGGAACTCTCATGTGTTGTATACCGTTATTTTCTGTGTGGTTTATTTCGCACCTTCTCAATCAAGAATGAAGAACGAGCAAAGATTGAAGTGGTCTCAAAGACTCGATGTCACTTCTCATTCAGATATTCGTTGGTGTCTTTTTTCTCAAAAGGACTTTCATTGCTAGGGGAATTTCTAATGTACCACTCCTTGAAAGGGAGGTATCACTTACAACCCTTTCTAGCTCTACGCCGCTTGGTTATGCTCAAGAGATGGTCTCATGATATGCTTCTCCAAGATATTGTGTTCGACTACAACCACGATCTCCAATTACCATCAAGGTTCATACACGCTGGGGCATGGTAAAAAGACGACCTATAGACTTTGGGGCACTAAAACTGCATCCCTTGGGAACCTTTTCTCAATGGGTGCGAGTTTGAGCTCAAAACTCATGATGCCATTTACACTGTGTTACCAGAATTATGGAACTCACATATAGGTGACGCATTCTTTAATGTTTCTCTATCCGACATGCCTACCGATTTCAAGGCTTGAAGATGTCCTGATTCAACTAAAAGAAGAAAGGCATACATTCAAGCCTGGCATATGCAAGTGAGAAGAAGGTACTAGAGTTGACTTAGCTACCTAAGAGCTAAACATCAACGCCTACTAACACAAGAGGAAGCGCCCATGGAGACTTAGAGTTTTAGGATTTTGTTCTTTATTTTTCAAACTATCTTTTGTACTTAAAAAAAAGAAAAAGAGAATAAAGAGATTAATAAAGTTGTTCATGCTTGTTTAACAAATTTAAATTCTAAAGGTCCTTGAAAACATTGCATTGAATTTGTATAAACATCGATATCATAGCATACATTACATAACAGTACATTGAAGATTGGTTTTCATTTTCTCACTATTTATTTTAGGGTAAATGGCTCTTGAAATGATACCAAAGATCTCCAGCTCAAATGCTCGGCCTGTGAAGTGGTTACCACTTGGTCCAAGGCCAAGAAGATCCAAGAAGCTCATCAACAAGAGGAAGAAGGTCATTGGTGTTCTCAACTAGCGCGACATCACAAAATGGTCCTAAAGTGGTCACCGGATAGAGTTCTCGATAAGAGTATCGAACCGAGGGAAGTATCAAGAACAACGAGGAGACCATGTGAGTCGAGCACAAAGAGGAAGACTATGAGCACGAGAAGCAATCGGCATTCCCCAAATGTTCCCTCCTACTCCTCAAGACATTTCACATATCCATACTCAAGGATTCCTCAAGGGTTGATCGTATAAACTTTCTCCGACAATCAACCCCAAACTAGGGTTTGATTATCCTCGATCAAGATAAGAAGTGCTTGAGAAGATTCGATCAAGATAAGAAGTTCTTGAGAAGATTCGCATCCAAATTCTTTTCTCAAGAATGGCATCTTATACAAGCGCAATCATGATTTGTGCTTACTTCGCTGTAGACCAGAAACCGCGAGACGGATCATGGAAGAGTTACACGATATGTTCCGGTACCCACTTCAAGGCACACAATGGCTAAGAAGATTCTCGAGAACAAAGTTACTATTGGTCCACCATGGAAGATGATTTTCATCGTTATGCTCGATCTTGTCACAAGTGCCGACATACGCAGCACAAAGTGCACGCTCCTCCAAAGACTAATCAATGTTTTAACCGCCCTGGCCTTTCGCAATGGGCATTGACATGATCAAGAAATCAATCCCACCGCTCCAACGGACATCATTTCATCCTTGTAGCAATTGATTACTTTACCATGGGAAGGCCTCGCTCACATCTCGCTACTAAGAATGTTGTGGCTTGATTCATCACATAATCTTATCTGCTTGGCACGGCACTCCCAAAGGATTATCACAGATACGCCTAACGCCAACAACAAAATAATCACCTAAACTCCTCGCAGCTTAAAAATCAAGCATCACAATTCTTCCATATCGGCCTAAGATGAATGGCTAAAGAAGCCGCCAACAAGAATATCAAGAAGATCATATGTAGATGACAAAGACTTACAAGGATTGGTATGAGATGTTGCCATTTGCTCTTCATGGTTACCGCGTGACTACAAGACGAACATCCACAAGGGCAACCCTTCTCTCTCGTGATACTGTATGGAAGCAGCCCTACCCATCGAGGTTCAAATACCTTCAACCGAGTCCTCCAGACGGTAATTAGGCGAAGATGAATGGGTCCGCATCGCCCAACCGTATTAACTTGATTGATGAGAAACGACTCGCATCCATCCGCCATGGACAAATCTATCGTAGGCTTAATGATCGTAGCATTCAACAAGAAGGTCAAATACCGAGTCTACCAAGTCGGTGATCTAATAGTCAAGCGCATCATTCTTCCACAAGGTGATCCTGTGAGCAAATGGACTCCTACCTACGAGGGACCGTTTAGGTCAAGACAGATTTTCCACGGAGCTATGATACTTAGCACCATGGATGGAGAAGACTTCCCACACCTCGTGAACGCAGATATAGTAAAAAAATTACGATAATGAGACCCGCTAGGTCGATCGACCTAGGCAAAAAAGGGCATCCCGTGAACCAGAAGTTCGGAAAGTTAAGGATATATATATGTACACTCGCAAGTCGAAAACTCGAAGGCGGTTGGAAAAAGGGTATCCCGTAGACCGAAACCCGAAGGGCGGTCTAGGGTGTTAGGATTTAAGCGTACACTTTGTCTCGCTCCGTATCACCTACTACATACTACTACTATCAAAGATTCAAGATTCAAATGGTGAAAATCGATCCACTCACTTTCTAACGATGTAAGAAGATGAGATAGTCTAAATATATGAGTACTAGCATAGTTGAAAGTCGACGAGATTGTTTCCGCATAGCTTTTTACTTTCCTTGTATACAAACTGCTTGGCCATACGCCACCTTTCAAATTAATACAAGTTCTTTCTTTTTACAATGTTCGCTATTGTTTGTTTTTGCATAAAGTCCAACGATTTCTTTGAATGTTTATATGCGTTTGACAATAAATATCTGTTCACAAACATGCGAAAAGCGAACGAACAAAGATAATTACTACAGGCTCTAGGAATTGAGATGACGACGAAAGTCACCACAATGATCCCCAAAGAGTACAATCCCATGCAGGTATCGCCATCGCAAACCTTCCCCGCATAGTGCAAATTTCATTCCACTAGTTCCAACATTCCAAGTTTCATTACGTTAGTCCTCGAGCAAAGGACTCCTAACCAACTTAACCTTGTTACATCAGTCTCCAAGCAGTAACGGTTCATCTCCAAGAAAGATATTTATCCTCAGCAGTAATATCTCTCAATTATGATTACCCCAGCAGGAAGAATATCGTGACTAGACTTGGTCGATAATGCACGGAGGAAACCTACATCTCTTATTCCTGTACCGGAGGCTTCGAAGTGCTCCCCCGATTCTTTAAGCTTCGCCCTCAATGAACGATCGACACTCCCCAACAAGATCTACGACAAGATCCCCACTGGAGTGTCTCTCTTCTACCATTCCCAACAAATATTAATATCTAGGCTCAAACTTGGTCGATAGTGCATCGGAGGAATCAAAGACATTTTCTCCTCCAACGCAGGGTTTCAAGAATTTCGCCCCTGCAAGGTTAGAAATCTCCAAGCAGGACGCTCACATCTTCTTCAAGATGGATATGTTTTGAAATACCAAACATCTATCATTCATACATTATTCATAAAAGTTATAACGTGCATATATCATTCATACATATTGTCATGCATCATAATCGTATGAAGCTAACTATATCTTGTCAAAGTTTTTTGTTTTTCCCTAACAGAAAATCGCTCTAAACGAAAGGTCAAGGATTAATACTCAAACAGACGGGAAACCCTATCCGAAAGGTCGTATTTAATCTTCTCCAAAATGACAGTCCAGATTAATACCAAGCCAAACGGGAAACCCTATCCTAACGACTATCCAAGTTGTCCCTCCGACAATGTGTATTGATCGACAATTGAAACACGATAGGAAGCTATCCACATTCTCGCCAGCCTATTATCCTCAGGTAACAGTGACGAAGGTTTATTCGACTTCTTATTATCAATAAAGAACTATAGAGTCCCGCGACGACTCAGCTTCTGGATGGCATCTTAAGCCCATCTCCGACTACTTGTCGACCTCTTTCCACTTTCGTATCGTCGCATATTTGGTTAAAACCAATACAAACCAATAACTTCATTCAAAGACGCAGGGCTAAGTCTCGACGACAACTCTCTCTCTCCGATGGCATCTTAAGCTCCATCCCCTGCGTTCCTTCCTCCCTAAGAATATCTCAGTAAGCCCTTCCGACGCTCCTATTGACGTTTTGAGACTAACGACAACTCATTCCCTCAGTGGAGACTCCAGATCTCCAAATGGCATCTGTAAGCCCATTCCATGCATCACTAATCAACGGCGAGTGCAAATTTCGTAGAGATTGAGTGTTCAATCATCTTTACCTTCGTGTCGAAGGCAAGCATGCCAATCTAACCTTCCAAGACAAGAAGATTGAACAGGGAAGTCATACCCCAAAATTTTCCCTCCTACTTCTAAAGACATTTCATACAACCATACTCAAAGACTTCACAAGGGCTCAGTATAAACCTCTCCTAAGCAATCAACCCAAGCTTAGGTTTGGCTATCTCAAATCCGTGGAGAGCCTCCAACATCTCCAATGGTCATCATGCCTCATCATATGCTTCAGAGAATCTCCATGTCAAGCTTCAAGCCTTACAAGTCAAGTTTCCTCAAACAATTGGTTAGATGGTTGAAAATCAGTTGTATTGGACAAAAAGTCAACTATGGTCAACATACAGTCAAACTTCATGATTTTTGGTCAACATCCATATTTTGAAGTGATATTCATCATTTTATCAAGGTTTGATCATGATTCATCAAGAAAACTCAAGATTTGATCAAAAGTCAAACTTTCCAAATTAGGTTTTGATGGAAAAGTCACCGTAACTTTGACTGCATAACTTTCTCATACTTTATCAGAAATTTTTCCACCACCTCTCATTTTGAAGAGAATTCAATTCTCTACAACTTCATGTCTCAAAAGCTTGGTCAGAAAATGCTTCATTTGGAAGATATGGATCAAAACATTACAGGTCCTTTTCAAAGTCAACAAAAAGTCAACTTTTTGTAAAGAAGTGTTATTGAGCATGGAAACTTCAATTGATATGAAACCAAAGAGGTTGTGTAGAGGACATCTAGATCTTTCTAAAAAGTCCAAGAACACCCAAAAATATTAAAATTTGAGCAAGATACACCTTGCACAAGTTGAGAATTTTTGAAGAGGTGCACAAAGAAAAATACTTGACAAAATCCAATTTTTTCCAAATGGGCTTATAATTTTATTATCCAAACTTGATCATAATATTATTTATGACCTCTTGATGCCTTGTTACGACCTTTCCTATTTTCTTGATTTATTTTTGAATTTAAAAGCATTTAATTCAATTTTAAATTAAATAAAATATGAAAACAAGGTGTAAAACAAGTTGGGTTGATTTCTATCAATTTGAGGACCAAGGAAGCCCACAAGACATGCCAATTTCGTGCAAGCTCATATAAGGAAGAGAAAATCAAATTTTGGAAAGATTTGATGAAATTAACAAGAAAATATTTTTGCATTCAAAGCCATATCTTTTTCATTTTTTGCTCCAATCTCTTGCTCTATAAATACCTAATGCATTCACAAGACCAAAAAACGAAACCCTAGCCTCATGAAGCAACCCTAATTTCTCAAAAGTTCTCTTAAAGTTGCAAAATTGTATTCTATTTTCCAGCAGGTTTCAAGGTATTTCTATTCCATTAGAAGCTGAGCATTCCAACAATCGATCTTCAACTTTTACACGAAGCCAAAGCACTCCAAATTGTGCCATCCAACTCTCACCGATTGTAAAGTTTTGCAACTGTTTTCTTTGATTCATGCATTATTAATCAAGTTTTCAATTGTTTGAATGATTCGTGGACATCCATTAGAACAGGTTTGATACCTTACATGCAAGCTCTAACGCAGAATAAGGATCCGCCATTGTTAGGATCGTGGTTATCTTCTTCAAACTCATTTTCAGTTGCTTTCAGATAAGAGAACACCACCATCGTTCGCAAGGTCGAATTAGGAGGGTAGGTATCTCTTTGCTTTTTATTTTTGGCTGTTTTGGTGTTAGAGTTTGATCGTCAAGAAGACCCATGGAGCTTTGTTCGCTGCCTCTCGTTGTCTTTGACCGGGTGGACGGTGACCCAGGCGTGGCGCGTTTCAATTGTCCCTCTCACAACCGTCTTATTTGCTTTTGAAAATTCAATACATTGCAACACTTATAATCCAATGCTTGCAATCCAATACCCAAGGCAGCCTAGCTCGTGATGGTAACGTGTTAGTTGGTTTATCCATGAGGTCCCGGTCGATCCCATTTCCTACTCTTTTACCACTTTACAAAACTAACTCTTTTTTATTAATATTTTCTATTTCAATTTATTTTCTTTTCAAATAATTTTCTCAAGCATTTAAAAATCACCAAAATAATTTCCTTTTGCATTTTAATCAGAAAATGTTTATTTAATTTTTGACATTAAAATTAATATTTTTGTATCCATATTTTAATTAATTGTTAATTAACCATTAAATTGACTTTTAATTATTTTTCCTTATCAAAAACGATCCAAAAATTCCTAAAAATTACTCTATCATCTAATTATCATTACAACCCAAAACATT